>JAHQZX020000506.1:0-10835 GCA_019804575.2 Pseudotulostoma volvatum
TGACACACCTGCGCACTGACGCAGTTTCCCGAAACGGAGGCGGTCAGAACTTTGGGGGGGGAAGATTATGGGACGTTGGTCTCATAGGGCCGCGCACGTGACAGGGAAAATGACGTTTATATCTTGGCTGCTCTTTCAAGCAGGCGACTTATGGAAGCACAACGGCCTTCGAGGCAGCAATGCTTATCCCAGTCACTTCTGCGAGCAATGTGGACCCTGGCAAGGGCTGTTACCTGTTTCCCTTGCATCATCTACATCTCGATCTCGTCTTCCGTCCAACCAATTACAACGATCACAACCCTATTAGATAAGCGCTAGCTTTTAGAATAAAAAAATATTAGATATCGCTTGGTGGCAAATTTATTTTACACATCTTACTCCACTCTTGCTCCCTCATCCCCACGATCTATCTTTAAGTAGTCTCCAAAACCACTACGTGGTCGAGCACGCCTATCCCGTCCTTGCACGCCAAGGCGCCAAGACTAACACGAGAGAGCCATATAACCCAAACGAGCCTGTTTCTGGTCTATCGTAGCCCCGTACAGGAAATGGTGCCGGGCGAACAATAATGGCGAGATTGGGCTGTTGACCAACCGGGCTATCAGTTGTTCCACAGGAGTACAAAAATGCTTGGCGGGAATAGACTAATGCACACTAATTTAGACTGGTCGGAAGTAGAGATTTTACAGGAACACTAATAGTTTTCTTACCGGTCAGTTTAGTGAATTATTAGTGGCAACATCAGTAACCCACTAGTTAACGTCTAATCCATACACTATTCCTAATGTACACACTTCGCAGGCATTTTAGTTCAGACCTTTCAGTTAATGAAGACCAGAGAGGTTCGGCTGGCTTTACCTCCCTTACGTGACTTTTCCATAGGTCGATGTTTCCCAATATCGCTATGGTAATAGGATAGCTTACCTTGGAACCCAGACGCCTCCGCTCCAGTGCTAAGCTTCCAATCGGCGAGAATCTGAAGACTAACACTGAAAAAACCAAAGAGTGATTTGATTAGCTCGCTATATGGGGATGGTATCCTACCTTTTTGCAGTGGTTCATTGATGCTGGTGCTGGGTCAGGCACCACAAATGTCAATACGGGGATGGTGCTATACCACTTCACTCTGCCGAAGGCATCATGGAATACTACCTACATAGTATCCAGAATGAGGTTGATACGTTGAAGTCCCTACCTTCTGCAGCTGCTTATCGATTCTGGCAACCGGTTCAATCTGTTGATCCCTCAGTGCCGTACCAGGTAAATGTGCTATGCTATGTAGTAGAGGTTGCTGCTCTGTCTTTGAAGAGCTGGTTGGAACTTTATTGTATTTACGCGTCACTGCGTGATCGTTAACTGGCTGTTTGTTGATAAGCGAATCAGAATCAAGATCGGATTCCTTTCATTACCATAATCAAAAGTTCTGATTGCCTTCTATTTCAGGAAGAAACTTAAATGGGTGCCCGTACGACTCTAATAGTAGTTCTATGGCGTTTCTACAATTTTCTTACCCAAGTATTAAGAGTGGAAGCTTTATTTAAATCATATACATCAAGAAATCTTTGCCCAACGCTAATAGTACATATGTACCTGTGTATTCACCGTCCTCTTGTTGTCTCTACTAGGGGTTCGTTCCTGATCTGTATCATGCAATGCATATCCATCACCTTCACAGCGTGTGAGCATCATTTAACAGTAAGTGTTGATCACCTCGACCAACTATGTAACCTACTAACCACACAGGATAATCAATCCTTTTACACAATGAGAATGACATTTTCGGATGAACATTTGATGATGACCGAAGCTATGATACTGGTATTATGCGCTATTCCGTATATGGTGCTAGCGATTCCAATCTTAACATAGAAAAAATCAACTTTCTTACACACCACGATCTTGTTTGTTTCAAATAGCTAGATATCACGCGCTCGTTTTTCTCGATCGCGAGGGATTCAAAATTCTCTTTCGTCGCTTGCTTAAGGATTGCTTGATGTAATATTCTTCTTATACGGGCTCTGTAGTATATTTACACCCTCTTGGCCTTTGATTCCTTCGTTACCTTCATCCCCTCAAGGCTGTGCGAGGATTTCGCTTTCGGATTCCCTGCTTCTCTGCCGGCAAACAAAAGAATCTCGTTAGGATGGCCCTTCTTTCTTCATTCCTTATCAATGTTTCATCACAAGCTCTTACAAGACTCCCGGACTCGTAACAGGAGCTATTAATCCTAAAGCCTTTTTGTACAGCTTATCAGTATTGGCCATCAATCCCTCAATTAGGACTGCCTTCCGCTTAAGGAAAACCCAATTACTGAAGAACAAGCTCTCCCGTTCGACCCCAAAACCCTTTTGTTTACGCCTGAGACATCAGCAATTTCCTGGTTCTTCCATTTGCCTTCTCCCAGCTCAAGAGCATTTCCTCACTAGGAAGTTGTTCCTCCCCCAGAGAACTCTCCCCAATTTCCTCGTTCAGATCCCTCCGAGATCCCTCCCAAGACTGTTTCCCTTACCTATAAGCTCGCAGTATCTTACTTCAAGTTCCCTGCTGTTAACTTCGACGGTTCTACCATTGATTGTTTTGATTACATCTACGCTTATTTTCCATACCCCAAATTCCTCTCTCCAGTGTCGGATACGATTGCATGGACAATTATCACAGTCTTCCTGTTAACCTGAAGGTTACCATTGAATTGGCCTATGGAAAGCTTATTTCAACTTCAATTGGCCCCTCCAGCTAGATAGAACAGCTCTCAGCAAAGACACCCAAGCCTATGATATCGACGGTTGGGTTATCTAGGGCTAAAAAGTGTCAAGACTCAGTAGGAATGAAGATGTATAAAGGTAAGACACTGGAAGGCCAGGAATTTGTCCGTAGGAATTGCCCAAAACCGAGGCGTTCCCAACACCCATTCATAACTCACGGAATATGAACAAGTGCTCCCTTTTATATGTGGCCCTTTTCCTGAATCTCATGGCGGATGCAAATAGTTTGTTACCTTCACCGACGCTTTTACTCGCTCCAGATGGACCTTTCGCCTGCCAACCCGTGATGCAATCTATGAAGCCTATAGAAAATTCAAGTCTATGGTGAAAGCGTGATTTGATCGAGTCATAAAGAGGTTCATTTCCGACAGTGCTAGGGACAGTCCTCCAAACTAGACACACTTGAAATGGATGTAACGATTTGGCAACCCACAATTACCTATACCCCTCAAGAAAACGGGGTGTCTCCGAGTGGTTAAATCGCGCCTTGCTCCCAAAATTTCGAGCTATGCTTTTTGAGTCACAACCGCCTGAAGAAATGTGAACCGAAATTCTGGATACTGCCACCTACTTAAGAAATCGAGCGCGTACAAGGACTTTCATCAACACGACACCCTACGAGCAACTGTCTGGGGCTAAGCCTGAACTTTCTTATATCTGTGCCATCGGAGCTTGCGCCTGGGCAATAATCCCATCGGAGAAGACCTTAGAAAGCTCGATGAGCAATCTAAGGCATGCAGGCTTCCTAGATATAATGGAAACGGTCAATATATTCTCTACGAAGAAGAGCTGAAAGGGTCGTTTGGTCGAGAGAGACGTCATCTTCGAAGGAACCCCGACTCCTGAGGGGACATGCATATGGTCACGTTATATTACTAGATTCCAGGAGTAATCTAAATCAATTTGAAACCAGATTTGAAAAATTAGCCGAAGATCCTGCAATCTCACAGCATTTGGAAAACTCGGGACAGATTCCACAGAAGACTTCCCAGAAGCCCGCATCCAAGCCAAGGAGCAAACCGATTCAAACATGGCATCAGAATTATAAGGACGCATCCAAAGCTCAAAATTTGGAGGTGAAAATTTGGAGGTGACCACCTCGTCACAAACCCAGAGAGCCTTCTTGGGGGAAGCCATGGCATCGCCAGAACGTGCAAACTGGATAGAATCCATGAAGGACAAATTTGGCTCTCTTCGAGAGAATGGAATCTGGGAATTTGTTCCTACTCACGGGAGGTGGGTGTTCAGAATGACGGCACGCTCAAGTCACGCTGGGTAAATCCGCGGATTTAAACAAAAGTCTGGTATTGATTACCATGAAACATTTGTTGCCATAATAAGGAATACTTTTTACAGATTTTTTCTCACTCTAACGGCGATACTCTGCCTCACTGTCTTCAACTTGATATCAAAACGGCTTTCTTATACGGAGCTTTGGATGAAATCATCTATACGGAACAGCCTCCACCTTTAAAATCTCTGGGGTGGTGTGACGGACCAGGCTTCGGTTGTGGGTCACATGGCCCACAAGTAGTTTATTTACCCTCTGTTCCGCTTTACGTTCTACTTTCCTCTTTCCTTTCTTTTCCTTACCTTTGGATTCTAGTATAGACCGTCCTATAGTAGTATCTTCAATGCAATACTTATAATTCAGGATTGGGTCATTGCAGGTGGCCTCAAGAAGCCAATATATAGACTAAGCAAGCTGCCCAAGTGTGGTTGAAAGCACTGCAGTCCTCACTGAAATGACTAGTTTTGAAATTCTTATACTTTAAAGGCACTAGAGAAAGCCTAATATTGATTGCAATCTACGTTGATGACGAGTTGGGAGAAAGATCGGGCGGAAAAGGCATGGCAAGGCTCGCCAAGAAAAGAAATCCACACCGCCTCAAGTTAATCTGCTGGTCAGAAAAAAACCTTTCGATGACTAATGATGACTAATGATTCGGTGACCCATCCATTGGGGCTGTCCGGACACAGTTAGATCCATTCAGAATTAGCGACTGCACATTCTGTTGGTGCTCCGGATTCCTCTTTTCCAACTCCATCAATTAGTAGCCGATGATATAGTTATATTAATAAATAATAAGTTCTAAATCCTATCATGTATGAAGGAATGGTTTTTTATAGTGATTATTATATGATAAATTGATAAGATTCTTTTCTTTGGTGGGATGCAACCCAAGCCGCTCTCACCGAACAGTATGATATTATGATGCCTCGGTTGATCACAGCAATTGCTATAATTAGTCTGCGGTGATACCCTAGGGGAACCGTAGTTCATCTCCATAATGGATTGAATATATGATACATATAAAAAGGGGCAAGGGGTACGTGATACTACCAGATGCGGATATCTTCCCGACCCAAGATGCCCCAGCTCAACAAGCAGATCATCTATGCGAACACTCCGGCACCTGCCATCGATCCCTCGCTGTCGACGGGGACATTTCGCCTCCAGACCACCACGATCCCGGACCACATTCCCAATGACAAGGTCCTGGTGCGTACTCACTTTCTCTCGCTGGACCCTGCCATGCGGCAGTGGCTCACCGCCAAACGGTCCTATATAGCCCCCGTGGAACGCGGCGCCGTGATGCGCGGGCAGAGCGTTTCCCGAATCCTCTCCGTCGGAAGCGACTTGGAGAGCCGGTTTGCCGTGGGCGACTGGGTCACCACCTATTCCGGCTGGCAGGAGTATGCCGTCCTCTCCGCCAAAGACGTTCAAAACGTGGCCGTCCCCGAAGGATGTCAGCCCACGGATGCCATGTCGGTGCTGGGCATGACCGGATTAACCGCTTACTTTGGCCTGTTGCGTGTGGCGACCGTCCAGGCAGGAGACACGGTCGTGGTGTCCGGCGCTGCCGGAGCCACCGGCATGGTCGCCGGACAGATCGCAAAGATCATGGGCGCAAAGCGAGTCATCGGTCTGGCAGGCAGTGCCGAGAAGTGCGCCTTCCTGGAGGATGAGCTCGGTTTCGATGTGGCCATCAATTACAAAGATCAGGACTGGAGAAAGCAATTGAGCAGCGCAACCCCGGACTACATCAATGTTTATTTTGACAATGTGGGCGGCGAGATTCTGGACGCCTGTTTGGGCCGTGCCGCCACCTATGCTCGGTTTGCGATCTGCGGCGCCATTAGTCAATATAACACCGCTGTTCCCCAAGGGCCAGCCAACTTCATGACGGTCATCGTAAGTAATAGATGCACTTTCGTCCCTTCTAAATTTTTTTTTTTTTTCTTTCTTTTCTTCTTCATTTGTGTTACCCCATCTTTCCTCCCAAGTGTGCACGACCGAGACTCTCAAGAACAAGGATATTAACAGATACTGACATCCATCTTTTTAAACCTTTCCAGGCCCAGCGAATAACAATGAAAGGATTCATTATCCTTGATTACGCTAAAGAATTCCCAGCGGCGCTGCAAGATCTCTCGAAATGGCTGCGGGAAGGAAAAATCAAGCGCAAGGAGCACATCGTGAAAGGCGGTTTGGAGGCTGCGCCTCAGGCGCTGGTCGATCTCTATGCCGGCGCCAATACAGGCAAGATGGTGGTCGAAGTCGCCCCGGTCGCAGGGAGCGTGGAAGGACAGGCGACGGACTGGAAATTGTAATAGATGAAACTTGCTGAACTATCTATGTAGCTATGTACTATATCTATCGTTCTTCAGGGGATTCTAAATTATCCTTTGAACCTCGGCTGTTAATGTCGCCAAATTTTTTCTCTCTTTCCTCTCATCTTTTCGTTATTTTATTCCTACGACTACCAATCCTTTCGCATCATATTATATCTTCTATCTAGGGGAGTGATGAATATATGTAGAGAGGGAAGGGGAAAAAAAAGGGGAAGGGAGAGTAAGATAAGTCTACTGCTGCCCTTTCGAGCCCAGTTCAATCAAGGCGAAAAGGATCCCAAGACTCCCGTCTCTTTGGATGAACTTCGCAGTAGAAGAGCTAATTCACTCCATCACATGGTCTCGCCCGATTCTGAAGCGAGGAAATCCAATCCGATCAGTATGCAAAAACCCTCATAGCAGGAAAGAGACGCGCACGATGGACATAGCAACTAAATTGACGATTCCGTCATCGACCCCCAAGGTGCATGCCGCCTCGTCACTTTCGCCGACGTACTTGATCCTATCGGAGTTGGTTGGATCCTTCCACCTGGGCTCCGTCTCGATAGCATTTGCCGGCATCCCCATCCCCCTCCAGCTTGGCGAAGAAGGCCTGAGTCAAGACCGTGAAGCTGGTGACGATGTTCTTTCCGACTAGTTCCGTCGCTACCGTGATGCTGCTGCCTTTTACCCGGAGCTTGCGTCCTCCGAACCCCAAGCCCAGCAGTTCCCCAACTCCCAGGCGTTTTACCTCGGCAAAGCCGAACATCATATTCTGCCGACCGGTGATGCCCAGGTCAGGAATATCTGTCGCGGGAAGAAAGAAAGAAGAGCGTGATGGGCAGGTTCTTGACTAGGGCAGTGTCAAGGCGGAACTGGATATCAGACCCAGAGAGGAGATCTAGGATTGCTTGCTGGAATCATCCCTCCGCCGGTATAGAAGAACTTGCAGGTTAGTTTGGTGTTTCCATTGGTTATTGTGCCAAGTATGAGTGATCGGAAAAAAAAAAAAAATTTTTTTTTTTTGATCAAAAATGGAAAGATACTTGCTTTTCGGAGCGGCAAAGAGCAGCCTTCCTTCTAAGCTACCAGCAAGTTACTAACGAACTCGCTAGGATTTACTCGCTGATCCACAAGATCCATCTAGAGGGCATTTCTTTCTCTATGGAAGTTATCCTTATGAGCTATCCTCTGGAACTACCCGGAGCGACAAAGAACAACATAATTACGATTATTGATATATGATAGGTATATGCGAGGAATAATATCATAGAATGTGAATTATTCTATAACGGCTTCATTGATGAAAAGTTCTGTAGATGTTTATGTAACAAATCATAACCCTATAGTTAGCATTATTATACTAATAATAAGTACAGTGTTCAGCTGGTGACAAGAGTTATATACGATGTATATATTTGTTCTGTAACTTGTCAGACTTCAATAATGATCCCAACTCCTGGTTACGCACGGCACATCAAAGAGGGCTAGCCTTCCCCAGCCTCTCCATATCAGTAATTTCTCCTCCCCAGCCATGAAGGCCTCGAAACTTAGAGATGTCAAATGTGGAACGAGAACGACCACGATCACGACATGGCTATCCATACAGCCGGGGTGGAAGCGCGGGTAACCAAAAGAAGTCGATGGTTCGGTGATGGGGCAAGTCGCTCCTCTTCCTGGAGATGGTCAATCGACTCCTCAAGTCAAACTGAAGAGCAGAGCGATGGCTCAGCCCGTCCGGGAACGGCAGCGCGGAAACTTCATCTTGGCCGTGACTTCCATTTATAAGGACCATGTTAGCTGGCAGATTAATAACCATCCACATCCCTGGGGCAAGCACATTAATTAAGGGGTTACAGCTGGCCTTCCAGGCTCGCGGGAAGCGTCATACAGAGACGCCCTCAAGGATCGAGGAAGGGGGATCCGGAACAGATATAATCTGGATGGTCAGCAAATAGATGAGAGAAAGGATATCATGGGAGGGAAATAAAGGACGGGATCTACCGATACTGTTCGTAGACGACTTTCCTCATAGTGGTGTTCTGGCGCTTCCCTCAGCGCAGCTACTGGGGTCATCCCCTCCCCTCGATCCTTGAAGGTGTCGCCGTACGACGCTCGCTGTGAAGCCTGAGATGTCCGCAATCTCTTAGTATCCCCGCCTCGGGGATATAGATAGTTATCAATCTGCCAGCTAACCCGGTCCTTGTAGATGGAGATCACAATCGGGATGGAGGTCTACACGCTGTTCACACCTAGAAGGATCGAGCTATCGCTCTGCTCTTTCCGGGCTGACTGGAGGGATCAATTGGTTGAGGGCTGTTGTCATCCCGCATGGCGACATCTTCGAGTTCCGAGGCTTCCATGGTGGTTGCGGGCATAAGAATGGTCAAAGCTGAGGGATGAAGGATGGAAGTTGCAAGCTGTTTAGATCGCTGCGGCAGAGAGGATCTTTTATATTATATGATGGATGATGGAGTGTTTATTAGTATGTAACCCGCGCATCATCTTGCATCAGCCCTTTGGCTGGAAGATTTTGGATCCGTGATTTGTTCTATGATAACCGTTGATAGTGCATAGATAGATTCCCAGATCGAATTCTCCGGCGACACATATATCATGGATACATAGAATAACCTCTATTCATTCGAACGATGAAGTTGCCTCCAAAACTCCTTGGTGAGCGCAATAGAGACTAGAGAAGGCCCTAGTCAGTCGAGTGTTGCCATTTAGATTTCTCTTACCTATTCAATAGCACGTTTTAATGGGATCGGGATACTAGCTGAACCGACTTGACCTTGTGTTAAAAAAGCTCGACCCTTCTCTGTTCTTTGCTGACCAAAGAAAGCCATGCATTCATCCTAAAGTAGACTTATGACGTGAGGTTGGCTTGATGTACGCTGTAGACGACTTCCAGAGAGATCCACGCTTCTTTGAAGATTGCATTGAGTGGCATGACCACTACCATTATTGGCATTCCGGCGACTACGCCGGCGAGGACCTGCGCCGCCACCCCGTTTTGGGGGCATTCTACGTTAATATAAGTGAGATAGAGAAACAGGATAGCAAAACACGTGTTGAAGGTTACAGGATGATTCCTTGAAGGGCTCCCGGTTTCGGTGATCACCAGCACATGCCGCAGTGGGAGTTGGAAAGTGCAGCTCGGTGAGCTGGAGCAGCAAGGCAGTGTGATTCGGTTCGGGGGTTCGACAAAGCACCATTGGGAATGACATAGGACTTAACACGAACAGCTTCATGGCTTCGGTAGAGCAGAGTTTCTAGAGAATGATGACAGCCTTGGAGGGGATGCTGACTTGAGCCGAGGTGATGCCATTGAGGTTCGGCCTTCTGTGTTCTTATGAGCAGTTATTGATTTTGGAAGACCATGAGGAATACTAAAGGCATTCTTCGACCAGTCAAATGAAAACTTGGATGATGAAAGAAGATGTGATGTTATCCGTCATAGCCTCGATGCGCTCGACCCTCCTGTCGAAGAAGTTGACGGTGAATCAGTTCAATCTTCAAGTGTTCACACTCCTTTCACCCCACCAGCATATCTAAAGTCGATTGCTTCTATTATATCTAAAGACGAGTCGACACCGCTCCAGGGCATTTGCCAACAACCAATCATCATGTCTCGATTTGAGCTAGCTATTGGTCTCTAGTGCATCAAAGGTGTATCTCGGCCCGAATATGATACTTTACTCGAAGTGCTTAGGCTGCTTGATCACCCCGAAGTCCGCCGCTTACCTTTACGCGTCAAGGACTTCTTGCCTCTCCTTGAGCTTCGTAAGCCCACAGTCCCTTTTACCCCAGAACAGCGGCCTTCATCCCATGGAGACCCTGTGTCAAGTGCTTTGGTACCACAGGCGAAGGAGGATTTGATCTTTTTCAATCCTGTTGAGTTATTCCGCAGAATCCTGTCGTTAAGTGTGTACGACAAGCTACACCGAGGCTTTGCCGAATTCGTTGACACCTCTCGAGAGCTATGGCAGACAGATTCTTGGGTAGGTTCAATCAGAACCACGGAGTACGCGCATATTAAAAGTTCTAAGGAGCCGATCTTTCCATCAGACTGGATCCGATATCAATGCCGAAATGGCAAGTAAGCAATAGGTCGCGTGTTCGGCTACTACTGGTCAGGCTAGCTTTCGTCAGGTTATATACTATGGCCAGCACTGGACCGTATTGCTGGTGTATGTAATTAAAAGCGCCAACTGCCATCAACTAGAGGCCGCCCACGAGAAGTGCCTCCAGTGGGCATGCCGCCATGGGGGAAAGTTTGCCCCTAACAAGCATAAGCTTATGCACTTTACACGACGGAGAAATGCAGACACCCAGGCAACAGTCCGGATCGAGGGGTTTGATGGTGGACCGGTCGACCCTCTACGGGTTCTCGGCGTATGGGTGGACCAAAAACTCAGGTGGACAAGCCATGTGCGGGAGGCCGCCCGCAAGGGG
>JAHQZX020000507.1:0-10824 GCA_019804575.2 Pseudotulostoma volvatum
CTAAAGTCCAATCCAATACCTTACTGAGAGAGTTTTATCTTCATTTTATGATCCAGGGACCTGTCCGCTGACAGATAGAGCAAAGCACTCTATCTTTACACAGCCGACAATTGAAACCATAGATTAGTTAGTATTCACATGTAGATTCGCGTGTTATTTAGGTTGGCGGTTTGGTTATTTACAAGGGAATGGACTTTACACGGAAAATCACCCGCGCCTACAGGTGGGCCTGGTCAAGGCACTTGAAAAGGAGGCTGCATCCGAAGCACTGCCTTGCGGTATGCGTTGAGAAAAGGAGGAAGCGCGAGCACTTACTGCAGCAGCGAGTAGATATATAGTTTAACCTCTATCTAATTATATAATGTATTTCAAAGAAAATCATCGCTATATCAACCACTACGGACATACTACGGTAATGTGGATATACAACATTTTATTTAGCCGTTACTAGGACCTCCGGAAAGTCTGGTTGGCGCCTGTTGCTAAGGAGAGGGAGGAAGGGCTGCTCAAATATGGCCCTGAGGCTTCCTCGGGTGAACTAATTCATGTACAATGGTCACTTCATTATCTTTGAATTATTATTGTGGTGTCACGCATTGCGCAGGACACGGCAAGCTACGCGTTACATACTTGGTAACTAACTAGAATCCTTTTGTAGGTGCCCATTGACAACTTTGAGCTGGTTCGTAATATGGTAATAGACTAGAAGTAGTAGCCTGGCAGATACCTGGGTGAAGGTAATGGTTATCTACTCTCATTAGGCAGATATTGGGCTACTGTAAATCTACCGCTGGTCGTCCGCTGTAACTCTATGTTGTTGTATTATTTTACGTCTGTAAGCGGCTTGCATAGGACGGTATTACTAGTAATATACATGAGACACTATTTGGCACCGAGATAAATACCTCCCAGAGATCACCTGAGTGCTCTGGAGCCTGTGTCGTGTAGTCGACAGATGAGAAAGGAAGAAAAAAAAAAAGTAAAGACAATCTAGACTTGCAAACACCTTGGCGTGTCCTTACACCCTTTTTCACTGAGGCGGTCTCACACGGTAGGATACTCTACCCTCAGCGAGGCCCCCATGACTACTACAGCCTTGGGGGTATCCTTCAAGCCCCCCAGCCCGAAAAGCTAAACGACCTCTTTTCCGAGTGGGAGAATGCTGTTAATCGTCTTTACGACGTATAGCGGGTGTACCGACCGGGGCCGAGTCTTCTGGAAGCCTTATGAATACCCTATTCGATTGGGCCGGCTTCCTAGTTGGTGTAGGCTGAGCCGGCCTTTTTGGGAGGCTCGTAGGCGCCGCTTTCCGGGCGATCTCAGCATAGCTCTTTGGGGCCTCGGGTTGAGAGGCCCTTTCTTGGGTTTGAGGTTTAATTTAAATAGTGAAGGGCAAGCCCTGCGTACATACGGCCATGGCGCATTTGTTATCCAGCTCAATCTGCTGCTGGATGGTCAGGGCCTCTACATTAAGTTGTTGTTGAATTAATGGTTGTGAAACTCCTAGCTCTGACTACTGTCTTGACTACTGCTTTCCCTTAGTACCGCTAGTCGCGATCACTAAAGAGTTGGCGATAGGCAATTGCGCTCCTTTTTTAGAACAATATTCAAGGTACTCTTGACATTTTCCGAGATGCTGCTGCTAGTGGTTAACATGTTATGATATCTCATGGCTACAGTTGCTTGTACTGAACACGTTTTCCCTGCAGGAAGATATGATAAGTCATGAAGTTTAGAATTAATCAATATTAGTACTTGGTGTGGGTTATAGTTGAACGGGCGAGAGTAGACTAATGCATACTAATTTAGACGCACTCGATTATTGCGTCTCGACCAGTCTAAATTAGTGTGCATTAGTCTACTCTTGCCGAGCATCCGTTCAACTGATAGCCCCACTACGAGTGGTGTACCTTGTGCACTCGTTGTTACACAATACGATCCGGGTCATGTGATCATGTCATGGACAAGGTTGTTGCGTCATTCGAGCCCATGATCATATCATTTAGGCCCATGACATGATTTTTAGTCGGCTAATGAGGGCTCTATTGGTAAGGTACATAATTAACCTAAATGTAATGGTGGACATATTTGGTCTGAGAAACATACAAAGAACCCTACTAATACTTGAACATGTGGCAAATGCCAATAGAAGGGGCTGGACCTTGGAACATTTGTAGAGCGATGCAATAGCACCAAATTTGGATATCATTTGGATTGATCCTTCATGGCCTTGTCTAGTCATACAGTACAGTCATTCATTCATAACACCCCCATCCCACTCCCGCGATGTTCCTTTCCGGGACTACCCTCTACTGGCCCAAGTTCTTGGGGGCTTTAGTTGGGGTCACATTCACCTTTGTGAGTCCTCCATCAACCATCAAGCACAAAGTCCATGGCATTGACGACAAAGCTACTATTGTTACTGGCCAAGAAGACAATAGTGGGAGCTCGGTTGATCACCTCACTGAATCGGCCGGTTGGAAAATGCACTTCGTGTCGGAATCTCTTCTCCTTGTCGTCCCCAAGCTAGTCCCGCAACAATGAAAATCGTTACCACTAGATCCGGAAGATTCTAACTGAGGCTAAACTCACTTCAGAGGGGATGGGCATAAAGAGCTAAATCGATGTGTTAGCCAGCATTCTAGGGAATCACAGGATGTGACAGCTCTTACCCTCACGTGTATGCACAGTCGCTGACTCTTTCATCATCAACCACACCCTTACTTACAGGGTACACCAGCTGTGGTGTTGCGGCTTTCACTAACACAATCATAGCATTACATATGTATTCGGGCTGAAAAGGGCGAACGAATGAAGAGTAAAAAATCATTACCATCCACATACACTCAGTAGTGAATCGTACACTGCCTAGACCGGTGGGCAGGACATTGGAGATGAAAACGGTGCAGAAGTCCTACAACTACCAGCAGTATGCAATAATATGCAATACCGGAAAAAAAAAGAAAAGACCTAGAAAACACAGGAGAAATGAAAACCCGCCATGTCTATTAGGTAAGGTTACCGGTGTTGGGGGGATGTTTTCTTTTCAAACCCTTCTTCCAAAGCTGCTTTTGCATGAGGGGCGGTGACAGCGACAAATTCTCACACCCTGAAAATTAAATCTTAATCAAACATCAAAAAAATAATTATCAGAACTTACAGTCATCATAACACGAAAGAAGAAGTCATTCGATTTCCTGTCGAGTATGCCTTGAACATTGGCCGTCTCCAGTTTGAATTCGGCAGCAAGTCGGTCAAGTTTGAGATCAAGTTTCTCTTCAAGGTGATTGAATTTGTTCTGAAGATGGTCGAATTTATTGCTGAGAGTTCTTGATGAGCCTTTGAGGTCCTAGATAGATGTAATGCGCACCTGCTAGGCCTTTATACGGGCTACACCGCTCGACCAAAAGGTTATAGAAATGTTGAATGTATACTCAACATTACGGCCTAGTCTATTATATAGCTTCGTGCATTACAATAAATGAGGCGTGATCTTTTACTGTGTCCTACAGAGTCGGTCCCTGGTACACGTTCGACAACGGATTCTGCCGTTCAGCGTCGTCTGAGGGATCTAGTCCATAGTGTAAATTAAGAATTAGAGGTTAGACTAATTTTCAATATCCTGGTATTAATGGTAAGACTTACCAGAAACAAAGCGGAACTTAGGGAGGAACAGCACGAACGGACGGTGAACATTTCGAAGCAAAGCTAGAAAAAGAAAGCGGGCAGATGAGTGGGCCATGTAAGGAATTAACTGCTTTGGTCTAGCGTTTTATTAACCGAGACTTAGTGCCCCACTAGCCATCGCATTATATCAGCTTATTATTGTCGTATTTGCAATAGTCGGACTTAACGTCGCTACTTTATGGTTCCCTAAAGTTGGTGAAAGTAGGGAGACATCTGGTGGGACTCAAGAAAAAAACCGTTACCTGACTCCCACTGTGACTCCCACCAACAAAATCAATTATTCTTTGCAGTATTCATTATGAAAATGGCTCGATTAAGTTCCCTTCCCGAAAACGCCCTTCTGCGAGACCTACCCGATAAAGATAAAATGCAGCTCGCCCTACAATGGCTCCGCGAGCACCAGAGATACCGACAACGGCTGCGCGCTGTTATGCTATTGCAAACGAGAAGCCCGTGCAACAGGCTTAGAGACAAGAGAAGAAGAGGAATGAGAGAACGAAGAAACTAGTTGGAGGATGCTGGCCATAACAAGATTCTTCATCCTGATCATCACACGATCAAAACTAAACCTATCGCGAGGCACCGCGCGGATATGCATACCGAGAAAGACCTCCGCGAATGGTTCAAAAAGGAATACCGACCAGCACTCGAATACACAGGAGTGAGGAGTGGGAAATACTTAGCTTATAGTATTCCTACGATTGAATAGTGAGTAGTCTATCGGATTACACTACTGCACTATATGCTATATGAGCGAGCCAAGTGTGTGTTGTGGAACGGAGAACCATTGAGCCGAGCCCCACTGGAACCTTTAGCTCGCCAAACCACACTAAAGGTTCAGGAACCTCTAGCGCCGATGGAACCTAGATAAGGTGCAAGACCCACTTAAGGTTCCATAAAGATACATTCGTTTATATGGTTTCATTTGTACCACTTTACGGGCCCTATGAAGTCATGTGCTTAACAGAATCTTTGCTATGTTCCGTAGCTAATTTTCAAGAATCAAGAGACTATTAAGTTTGCCATTTTTCTTAATATTCTTAGTTGCCTATATTATTTCTCTTCCAAACTTCTCAGAATATCTCAAGAAGCAACTACAGCTAAGGCTGTGAGACGTCTTACAGGGTGCTGGATAGCTTCAAGTTGCCCTGCTGGTAAAGAAGTAGTGGGATTAAAGAGATACACGTCCCCGTCTGGTGATACAAATGAGGGGATTTGTATAAGATGGCTCGACCATTCCATCAAACACAACGACTGTGGTCCTGATAAACCCTGGAGGATTCTCTTGATGGGTGCCATGAGCCTCCTGAGTTCATTCTTAAAGCTAAAATGAATCGTATTTGGGTCGTCAAGTTCCCTTCCCACCAAACCCACCTTATCCAGCCCGCGACGTGGGTTATTTCCTGCAATGGAAGACATTCCAACGGAGGTGTATCATGAACGGGATTCGCTTATTCGAGGCGGAATACAACATTCAATCCTTCTTCCGAGATCTCCCTGAGATTCGTAAGAAAACCCTTACAGCTTGTAAGATATTGTGCATGTGTACTTGCTATATCCCAATAAGTGGTGATACTTAATCACTATACTTTTTTTGAAGTCTTTCACACCATACTTATCTATATAAGTTTAAATAGCCATGGGGCGGCTATCCAAGCAAAAAGCCACTTGCAGAAAATGCGTGAATCAAGATGGGGAATGAGGTTAACTTTTCACTCTCGGAAGCCCGCCGAGGAGACTTACAAAGCGCCGGTATACCACTCGAAGCAGTGGTTCTCTTCAAGTATGGAAAAGAAGACGGATATTGGGATGGGAAGATGCTTCTCTGCTAAGCTATTGAGAAAGCTCTTCCGATCGTGGAAGCATTATATCCGGGATATAGTTTTCTTTTTGTTTTCGATAACGCTACCAGCCATTCCGTCTATTCAGAAGATGCGCTCCGGGCGAATAAAATGAACAAAGGCGATGATGGACAACAGCCTTTCCTTCGCAATAGCCGGTTCTTCGATAGAAATATTATTCGCATCCAAGAGATGTCATATATCCACGAAGACCTTTCAGGGAACCAGATACGGGTACAAAAGGGCATTGAATGGGTTTCGCGGGAGAGAAATATTTGGCCCACAACAGGGCTTAATCTAGAGTGCCCGAAACCTAGATGTTGCTGTTGCCAGGAGATAGCCACCTGTAAAACCTGTATTAAGCGAGTGGTATGTGATTCCTGCAGGGAGGAAAAGGTCCATAGCAGTACATGCACGTCCAAGAGAACATGTGACTCTGTGTCGAACGAAAGAGCCGATGTAAGTGTGTACAGTACCAAAGAGATATTGCTCTGCTTGCACCATCAACTTAAAGCAATGGGGGAAATGTGAGGAGTGTGAGCAGCTACCTCCCAAATGCACTTTAGAAGGTTAGTCATTTTATCAATTTAATCGATGGACCTCAAAGTTAACAAACCGACTTTCTTAGAGTGCTGCGCTCGTCGAGTGCTATCCAGGCAACCAGACTTTGCGTCACAGAAATGCGAACTGGCGGAAAGGCGCATCCATAGGGTAATGTTTTACCCTGAATTTCACCGCGAGCTGAACCATATTGAGCGCTTTTGGTGTCACAGTAAGGTGTATGCACGGCAGCACTGTGATTACACTTTTGATGGCTTGCAAGAGGGGAGTTCCATCAGCGCTTGCCTACGTTAAGAGTTCCGCGATCTTGGGAGAATTATTATTCTTGCTTAAGATCAATGAGGTATATCGCCTAGGGGTAGCATATGGCACGGGGAACGGAGGAAGTTGAAGTCGCACCGAAAGGTTTATGTTCCCGGCGAAGATCATTAAGGCCATGTTTTAACAGCGCTAAACCTAATTCGTATAATCGTATTTCCTAATTAGGCATAGCTGCCCACATATAATGATTATGTAATCATGTAACGTTGCCTCAAAAGTTGCCTATTTTCGAACGTTAATTCACCCCACTACAAGGCCGATATCTCAAAAGATGGATGTTTTAATTTGTTAAGTGGCCATGAAATATTATTTTAAAACATCCAAAAGCATCATATCATGTGTTGTGGTGGGTGAAATAAGACGTTAAAAGAGGCAGGTTTGGGTTCGGATGTGGGCAGGATTAGGGTCAAGAAAATAAGAATTGTGGATACCTTTAACTACGGTATGTAGCAGGGCAAAAGTAGCTAGACTAAAAAGCATGGCAAGCCTTCAAATGGGGTCACGTTCCGCCCTAGCCTTAACTCGTGAGAAAAGTGGAGTAAAATTCAGGTACACATATGATAGCACATGTTACGGGATAAAGACCTTTGTTATAACTAAGGTTTCCTATATATACAAAAAGGATTCGTTGTAGGGGAAAAAGGAAGGGCAAGGAGGGGGAGAAAAGCTCTACTTATAGGGTCAGCTTCTAGAGGTTGTGTAGGGCCCTTCCTAACTCTTGTAGTGTGTAGGGATCTTCCCAACTCTTTCTGCTGGGATCTTCCAGCTCTTTACAGTTGTAGGGAGCTCCCCAACTCTTTCCGTGGGGATCTTCCAACTCTTTGTAGTAGTAGGGATCTTTCCTACTACTTATAAGGGGTATTCCCTAACAGCACAGGCAGGTTTCAAACTTGAAATTTCTTTAAACTAGTCACTCTTTTTTTCGAGAAATAGGGCTTTTTTGCGGTGGAAGTAAACAAGGCCTTTGTTATTATTAGGGACACTACAAATCAGGAATCCCTGTGATGGGAAGGAATTGAGGCAGAATTCGTGAGACCCTAGGAAGCTTTTCTGAAAAAATTTCCCCAACGGAACGAATCGGACATGTTACTACCAAATGTTATAAGAGGAATGGCACGAGGCTTGTTGGACAGTATATGTAATTACTGTATGAGAACAGTGGATGGAAAGAGGTGTGAGATGTGTATGTTCTCTTCAACCCAGAGACAGGGTTTTTACGACTATAACTGTGCGTTCGGAGTAATATATTCTCTATACTCTCCAGTACTCCCATTTAGCGACAGCCCCTTTGACACCCCAGAGTAAGGAATGTCCCCTTTGGCAATGTCAGATCCGTTTGAGACCTTCAAGATATGGCATATCCATTGAACATCAGCCGGGTAGGCGATATTCCCGTGCAGGATTTTGATCAGGGTAGCCCCTAACGCGGCAGCCACCCAGCGGGCCGGCTGGTCCCGTCCATGGCCATTCGCGAGCGTCAACTTTAACGCCTCTATAAAAAGTAGGCAAATAATGGGTAATCTCCACTCTCTTCCCTCGATCCAAGGTTTGATATACGTCAGAGCTAAACAACGCCACAAGCACTCAGGGGTAGCTAATCCCTGGAGCGCGCAATGCCTCTGGCTTCGTCCGTTGTTAGGTGACCCAACCTGTCATTATAGGCTGTGTCCGAGTCCCTCGAGTAAGCGAATGCCGCAACGACCACCCTCTCCTGATGCCTCATCTTCTGTATCAAGCTCTTCAGCTCGTAATAGTTCAAGCCACTCCGTCAGATCCTCCAGCCCTGCCATCTCCGTTAAGGTTCTGAAGGGTACCTTCTCTAGAGGCTTTGTAAGTCCATCGGCCATCATCTTACTTGTCGCTTTCCACTGTGGCTTGATCGTCTTTCGTTGTACCGGCCCCTTATCACATGCATGCCAAGGAAGCATTTCAGCTCTCCAAGTTTCGTCATAGTGAAGATTTTCTTCAAAGCTACGGTCGCTTGATCAACGCGATATCTGTCTTTTTTCCTAAACGCAGGGATAATATCGTCAACAAAGAAGAAGCAAAAGACCCCATTGTTTATAATAACATACGATTCTTAAGGAACCTACGTAAAACCTAGATCCTTCAATGCTAATGTGAACATCCTCTGCCATAGCAGGGGAGACCTTCGGAGTCCATATAAGGCCTTATTAAGACTCAATATCTGACCTGGACTCGAGAACCCTGGCGGGATTCTCATATACACTGGCTCGTCGAGGTCCGCGTGCACAAATACATTGACAGCATCCATCTGAAAGGTTTCCAGATCGAATTTCGCAACAATCGCCAGGAGTGTCCGGAGAGAGGTCATTGCCAGTATCGTCGCTCTTGTAAGTAGGTCACAGTTCTGTTGCTGATTTCCGAGGACCTCTAACCTTGCCTTGCACTTAAGGAGTCTCTCATGCTTGTCGGTCTTGTACACGAAGACCCATTGACAACCCAGAGTCTGATGACCTTTCGCCTCCTTTATATTTATGGCAGTCCACGACTTGAACTGGTTCACATGTTCATTAGTATGCTTTTCCATCTCTCTGCGGAACTCCTGCTCGAAACGATGGCCTTTCAGTGCACGATGGTTTTTAGGCGGAGGAGGTACTTCTCGTTTACGGCATCAACCGACCTGAAATGCGGTCTACCAAACCTGAGGAATTCGAAATTGTTGAAAGTCAAAGAACCTTTCGGCTTGTTGTCGCTTGATTTCGTCAACGATTGTGTAAGGCCTCCTCACCTATGTTCGCTTACAAGATACAACGTACGCATGCACGGACTCTAGCTACGCTAAGACGGGTGATGCGCACGCTAGATGATTGCTAGATGAAAGACACGGAGTCAGGATGGGAATTCTCTTTTCCTTTTTTCCTTTCTCTTCTTCAGTGACAACTTGACTATCAATTTGTCTATTCTCCTAATGTACATAATACCAATCAATTCTCGTACATTACCACACGTCATCATCTCCTCCTAAGGATAGCGACCCCCTATTCTTACAGATTGCTGGTTCGGTGTCAGGAAAAACTGGAGGATCTGAAATTTCTTCCTCCGCATAGGCTGTAAAAAACGATTCTAGCGTCGCCACCCCTTCAGACCTGACAGTGAAATGTCCGTGAAATGAATTAACAGGTCTGGAGTTGGATACATAGATTCCCCGGTCGGTTGAGCCATGTCCAGCTTTTCGTCGACTTCTATCGCATTGTCCTCAGGATCTTCCCGATCATTGATATCCTCGAGCGTATTTTCCGAAGATAATTCTAGCAATTCCAAGGTGTCCTGCCGGAGCTGGATGTCTTCTTGATCAGTGTCTGGAGGGAGTTCAACTCGTTCGACAGCCTCATCTGATGCATTCATCAATTCATTTGTCAAGCGTATAGGTTTTCCGTCAAAGAATTCATCCTCATTGAAAATTACATCCCTTGCCGAGATTACCTTCTTCTTGTGAGGACCCCACACTCGGTAAATATTTGTTGACTCGTACCCGGCAAGGTACCCGATGTGAGCTCGAGGCACAAGCTTTTGAAGTTTGCCAGGGTAGTCGGGGTCGCCGGTGGACTTAATTAACACATAAAATTTACAGCCATACGCTTTTACATGATGTGGACCGGTCTCCGTGGGCCTGTCACTCCTTGAGTGGTCATCACATATTCGTGGAAAACTTTGTATGGGCTCTTCCATCCAAGTAACACGGTGTCCGGTTGTGTAGATATGCGGCTGTAGCGACAATCTCTCGCCAGAGTGTGTGAGGAAGCTTGCGGGACAACCTCATATCTCGAGCTTTCTCCATGATTGTCCTTCCCACACGCTGAGCTGTGCCATTTTGTTTATATGTGTCTGGCGTACAGCGCTCGAACGACGTGCCTCGGCGGTTTAGCCACTCTTGGTTTTGTTTCGGGTCATTTCGTGATCCGACCTTACAATCATGATAGGCGGATTGTAACGGAGCTGTAGCCAGTTTGCTGCATCCTGAATAATAGGAAGGTTCTCATCTTCCTTCGAACATGTTGTGAAATACACAAGAACCATTCCAGTCGCCTCGCACGTGATTATCACACAGCCCCGAATAACCCTGCCATCACCTTGGTATCCATCCCAACTTTCTTGAAGATCGAACCAATCAATATGAACACGATGGAATGGCCGTGTTGATTTGCGTCTCGGGGAATAGCTATGCCAACCCACGACCCGTCGTCCTATTTGACGGCCTCAGAAACCCCGAGCCTGGCTTGATCAAGAGAGAGGCAACCACCATTCACTCACTCAACCCCTGTAACACCCTCGGACTAGTTGATAGTGGATGTTCTGCCGTGCTTTTGCAGACTGGGACTTCGCCAGGAAACTAGGCCTTAAGCTACACCCGACTCCCAAGGCCAGGACGCTACTTGTTGCCGATGGGAAG
>JAHQZX020000508.1:0-10817 GCA_019804575.2 Pseudotulostoma volvatum
GGACGGCTGTTCCAACAGTATGCGGTTGATGCGTTTGCCTCGGTTGACCAAAACCGCTTGCAGTGGCTCCGGTTTAATCAGGACCAGATCCGGGCGGACCTCTACGAAGGCTTGCAGGATTCTCTCGCCGCTACCGACACCGGTGAGGATGTCCCGACCCTTGGATGCCGCGTCATCCTGCCCTTCATGCACTCCGCCTGTCAGGACGCCATGGCAATCGCCGGCCGCTATCGCCGGCCCCATCTATTCATTACCATGACGGCGAATCCCATGTGAGAGGAAGTGCAACGCGAGCTCCTCCCGGGCCAGAAGGCCACGGATCGCCCGGACCTGATCTCCCGAGTATTTCGCCTCAAAAAACAGGCCATGCTTGACGACATTTTTAAACACGGGATCTTCGGTCAGTGTGTGGCCCGCGTCTGGACCATCGAGTATCAGAAGCGTGGACTCCCGCACCTGCACCTGGTGATCTTCCTCGATCACCCAGGCTTCCTGGAGCCTGAAGTTATCGACAGGATTGTCTGTGCCGAACTTCCCGACCTTGCCGATCCGGTGTGGAACAATGACGTCGAGCTGGTCGAGATTATCCGGTCGATCATGGTTCATGGCCCTTGCGGGGAGCACAATCCCAAGGCCCCCTGCATGGAGGTGCACCCAAGGGACAGGACTTCCCATTGTACGAAGAAGTATTCTCGGCCATTCTGTGATAAGACGACTGTGACCGAGGACGGTTGCCCGCTCTACCGGCGGCGGAATTCCCCCCACACCGCTTTTGAGAAAACCGTCGCCGGGAAGCGTGTGACCATTGATAACCGGTTGGGTGGTTCCTTATAACCCCTACCTGACTAGAAAGTATCGAGCGCATATCAACGTCGAGGTATGCAGCTCGATCAAAGTGCTCAAGTACTTATATAAATACATCTATCAAGGTTTGGACTCCCCTCCAATTAAGCCTCATCCTGGCGCTGACTTCGCAGGGTCGGATCGCTCCACCATGCGCGTGGATTCCGATGATGACGAGATCAAACGGTACCTGGATGGACGATATCTTAGTCCGCCCGAGTCCGTTTGGCGTCTTCTGGAATTCAAGATGCATGGTGAGTTTCCACCCGTCACGCGGCTGGCTGTCCACCTACCTGGCGACCAGCCCGTGTATTTCGACGGGGATGCCGATCGTGGCGAGATTCTGGACCGGATGGAAGCGGCGTGGTCGACACTGATGGCGTTTTTCAGTTACAACGAGTGGCATGAGGAAGGGAGGCGCTATTTGTACTCCGAGTTCCCGGGCCATTATGTCTACGACAAGCGACAGAGGGAGTGGCGGCCCCGCAAGCGAGGCGTCGCCATTGGACGCATGTACCACTCCAACCCGAGCCAGGGGGAGCGCTTCTACCTGCGTCTCCTTCTGACCGTCCAACGGGGTCCCACGAGCTTCGATGATCTCAAGACTGTTCACGGCGAGACTCACCCGACCTTCCGAGCCGCCTGTGTCCTTCTGGGACTGGTGGACGATGATCGGGAGTGGGCTTCGGCCTTCCAGGAGGCGAGTGCCTTCGCTACCGGCCATTCATTGCGCTCCCTCTTTGCTGTCGCTCTCCTCCATGGCACCGTTGGGGACCCCGAGAAGTTATGGTCCGACTTCAGGGAGCATATCTGCGACGACCTTCCCCATGCCCTCGCCCGGATAGACCTGGCTGCCTTGGGTGTTGATGATTCACACTATGATTATGGTCTGTTCCTGATATCTCGCCTTTTACAGGAACAGGGCCGTACACTTAAGGAATTCAATATGCCGGTCACTCAGGGCCCGTGGACGCAGTTGAACATCCATCCAGTTGCCAACTATCCGCCCGCCCCCCATCAGCCCGCCGCCGCCGCTGCCGCCGCCAATCCGGATCCAGAATATGCCGCTGAGCTGTGTCGACAGCTGAATCCTGACCAGCGCCGGTGTTTCGACGGAATCATTCGCGCTGTACAGGACGGGTTACAGCCGTGCCACTTCTTCGTGCAGGGGGCGGGAGGGACAGGTAAGACCTTCCTTTACCGTGCCGTCGACGCCTATTTGAGAGCGGCTGGCAGGTCGGTGATCTGTGTTGCATCCTCGGGGATTGCCGCGACCCTTCTCCCCCATGGTCGCACGTCACACTCCCAGTTCAAGATCCCTTTGACCTTGCATGAGTCGTCCGCATGCGAGGTCAAGGCTCAGACGCAACTAGGTCGTAGACTTCATGTAAAAGGCGAGAGTTCTAGCGTTTTCTGTAATATTACATCCTCTTGTATTCAGTTAGGGTTGGCTCTCAGTCTCACATCTCATATACTTCATGATTCGTCATGAAAAAAGTTGGTGGATAGCTACTTTGTTACTGCACCAGTAGGGCCGTATGGTACTCAATAATATATATCAAGCCGTGCCAAGCCAACCCAAGCAGCTTGGTGCTTGGCTTGGCTTGGCTTGAAGCTTGAAGAGGCTTCGCTTGAGTCCCTTGGCACCTTACCAAGCCAAGCTAAGCCAAGCCAAGGCAAGCTCAAGCAGCTTGATTCTCGGCTTGGCTTATTCGGAGCCCTGGTCCTGAGCCCTTATTTCCTTATACGATGCAACTAGAAAGAAAGAAAGAGAATAGATTCTAACTAGGAGAGCAAAGATTGAGTACAAAGAGAGAAAGGAAGGAAAGAGAAAGAAGGATGATCTTCAAGACATAATAACATGACCTGTACGTAGGCGGTATACGGGGGCTGGAAACTGGAATACTACTATGATATGGTTCATTTTTCTTAACTATAACTTCTCTTCTCTAGCCTAGAATTCTTGTAAGTATTACTAGGGAGCTGTTTGAGCTCGCACTCCGTTCACAAATGCACCATACAAAATCCCACAAGATTAAGTTAGTAAGTTATGGGCATCTAGCGTTAAACCTCTTTCCTTTCATTCATCTATATAGAAGCCTGTTCGTTACAGTAGGTGAATTAGGTAGAAGAATAGTATAGTACATATGAATGAGGAAGCTTGCATGGTGGTAAGATCGAATTTGGGGAACGTAGGCAGGTCACTATTCTACTGAATCTACTCGGGAGAGAGGCCAGTAGACGAGTTTCTATTAATCCTACCACTTGCCTATATAAAGTTCTCTATTCCCTCAAGCCCCCCTAGAGTACCCTGTAGAAAGAGATAAGAATTATAAAAGACTTATAAAGTGTGGAGGGTTAAATATTTCATTAACTCCTATTCAAATTTCATAATGAAAACCCGCCCTGATATATGTCCAAGGGCAAGAATGCCATCTTTAACCGCCGTGGCCCTATACTCTAAAGGGATCCATAGAACCTTTTCGCCGTGATGATATACCCACCGATTTTCTATAAATACCTCAACATCATTATTAGTTTTGGGTGAATTGGACGTATCCACGTTATACCAACGCTGGATATCGATGGATCCAGAATTGGTTTTTAGATACGGTCCGTCTTTAGAAAAGCTTAGGCCAGTAACTCCTACTTTTGTGGTCGGAGCCATGGTCTCTTTCAGGCACAGCTTTCCATTAGCCATATCCCAGAGCTTAATTTTGTCGTCCGAATATGATGCTAGTAGTTTGCTGTCTGGGGAGAATACTGCAGACCGAATATCATCCGAAGAGCACTCAAGTGCGTGTCTTAACACACCAGATTCAACATCCCAGAACTCGGCTGCGGTTCCGCCGGAAGCCGCTACTAGTAATTGGCTATTTGGTGAGAATAACATAGACATAACCGAAAACTCACGGGACTCGAAAGTTTGTTGTAGCGTCCCAGTAACAGTATTCCATATTTTGATGGTAAGATAAGCACCTGATACCAGGAGTTGGCCATCTGGAGAGAATACCACAGAGTGCACCAATTCAAGATATTCTGGGTCAGTGATTCCTCGAAGAGTGTGTCGAAGTGATACAGCAGTAGCTACATTCCAGAGCTTAATCGTGTTATCCCGGGAGCTCGATGCCAGGAGTTGACCGACTGGTGAGCTCGAGAATGCCATAGACAAGACCGGAAGCGAATGCCCATCGATAATCTGGTGCAGTTCTCCTGTGTTAGTTTTCCAGAGCTTGATTGTGCTATCTTGGGATGCCGATGCCACTAGCTGTCCATCTGGTGAGAGTGCCACATGCGAAATCGATGAAGGCTTGAAGGTCTTTTGCGGTGTTTCGGAAGTAGTAACATCCCAGAGCTTGATCGTAGTATCAGTAGAACCTGATGCCAAGAGTTGCCCGTCCGGAGAGAACGCCACAGACTGAACCCCATCCACATGCTCGTTAAAGGTATCATATCGCATTGCAGTAGTGGTATCCCAGAGCCCGATTGTTTTATCAGTCGAACTCGATGCCAGTCGTTGGCCGTTTGGGGAGAATGTCACAGATCGAATGAGGTCCACATGACCCTCGAGGTTATATTTCAGTACTCTATCGGCAGTACCCCAGATCTTAATCGTTTTATCCTTAGATCCCGATGCTACTAATTGGCCGTCTGGTGAAAATGCTACGGATGCAACACCATCTAAATGGCCCAGAAGATCCTGTGGTGGTGCTTCGGCGGCGATCTCCCAAAGTTTGACTGTGCAATCATTAGACCCAGATGCCAGTAGTCGGCCATCTGGCGAAAATGCTACAGACCGAACCCATTTCGAATGACCCTTGAGGGTGCGTTTCAGTACCCCATCAGTAGTATCCCAGATGTCAATATTCTCATCAAAGCCCGACGCTAGTAATCGGCTGTCCGGCGAGAATGCCACAGACCGACCCCACTGACCCGAGGCTGAACGACCCTGAATGGTGCATTTCAATGCTCCATCGGCAGGATTCCAGAGCCTGATATGTTCCTTCTTGGACCCAGATGCGAGCATTTCCCCATTGGGCGAGAATTCCACAAACAAAATCGAATCGAGTTCCTGCACAAGAGTTCGTTGCAGCACCCCAGTAATAGGGTCCCAGAGTCTGACTGTGCCATCCGCGGAACTTGATGCTAGTAGTCGGCCAGCAGGTGAGAATGCCACTGATAGAACGGGCGCTGAATGGTCCACAAGAGTCCGCAATGCTAGACTCCAGTGTTTCTTCACCGCTGACGATATATTTGTCGAATCAGGGCCCATTTCATGTCGAAATTTCTCTCGGATAATTGATGATGTTGGCGCAAAGACAAGTCCAGAACAATAAAGTTGAAGTGGCACGGTATCAGCTATCTGCATATTTTCAAGGACAAATCGGTTTGCATCATACAGGAACTCGCATATCCTAGGGTCCTATACATTATTAGTTATTAAGGATCACATATAACCTTTCACAAGAACTTACTTCTTTGACTGCCATCCGTAAAGCTTTTATCATCCCCTCGATTTCATGTACAATGCCCAGAATGCTCATTGCTTCCACCCAGTAAAGAAAGTAGCCTTGCAAAAATGAGAAAGCTTCGTCTATTTTGTCGGCAGGATTATTGCTCTCCTCGAGGTGCTTTGTCCAATAACGACAGGAATATCGTAATTCCGGTGGTAGATGCTGATCAACCGTATCTTCTTCGATTTTCATGCGATGTGTTCCAGAACAGGAGATACCGCAAATATTCTTTTTTAAACTGAGGCACATGACTTCAAGACACCGGGTGGTTAGTTTCCCGTGCATTTCTTTTGCATCTACCCGAAATGGAGGGTCCGATTGAAGAAGGAAATCTCGAAACGACGGATGAAGAAGCCTCACAGGCTCAGTCTCAATGCCTGGTATACTAAGAACAGAGTGTAGAGCGCTGAGTCTGAGATTGATCAATTCCCGAGAAATGCCAGTAAGCTGTGAGAGTGAAATGACTGAGAGTGGCATCTCAAGGATGATGATTGTACCGACCACGTCCCGAATTTCTCTACTCAGCCGCTTTCTCTGTGACTCGGTTTCTCCGGTAAGAAGTTGATTTAATACAGGAAGATACGTTCCATTCAGATCAGGTCCCTCATTCCGGTGCGTAAGAATCTCAGTAAGACTATTTTCCGGGTCCCACCGGAGATCCTCCAGCATACGGCATATGGTGGCAGCGAAAATGAATAGTGGAACCGATATTGTAGCAAGAGCCGTGAGTTCCATATCTGACGGCCAGTTATGAGGCAGTGATCGATCTTGCCTAATCTTTGCGAGCCTATGATTCAGGAACAAGACTATATCCTTCTCTACCTCGGGAACCTGATGGAGAATTAGAGCCTGAGAATTGTCCTCAAAAGGTTGACGGAATGGCAGTTCAGGCCTGCTTGTCAGAAAGATCCGTAGATTTATGCCTTCCGACTTCCGAACTTGCGGTAATAATCTCATTATGACGGGTATGTCAGCCTGTTCACATTCATCAAGTGCGTCGATCACTATCACCGCAGTTTTGGTGTGATGATCGGGTCGGCTCTGCAAGCCTAGTAGTGGCCGAAGAAGCAATCCATAGAACTGCTTTTCAAGCGATTTTGCTGCAATATCGGAGTTCTCATCAAGCGTTTCTCGGACACCATATCCCAGTTCAGGACACCTATCCGTTAATTGTCTGACAATTGTTGGAAAAAGTCTTTTCGCGTTTCCCCGATCCCCTTCGCCCCTCCTGAAGAAGAAGCTTGCTCCAAGGAATTTTCCTTTCCCACAGAGTTTTTCTTCTGCCAAGAGTTTTGCCACTGTTCGGGAAATAGTAGACTTCCCGGTACCCGCCATACCATTTAACCAGAATATACATTTTCCTTCTGATGAACTGGCCCATTCCGCGATCTGGCAAATGAGATTGATTCTCGTCCCATCAAGACACTCGTTTTCGTGTTGATTTTCATATGAGTCAAACTCTGCCCCAGGTGCGATAGGCAACCTTTCTAAGTCAATCTTCCGGTCGATAAGATCGGTAGTCTGAGCTGCTCTAGCGATGAGTCTACTAGGTCAGGTGTCAGTTGTCGGTGGAGAGAAAATGGTCGGAATAATTCTTACGACTGATGGGCCTGTAGGAATAAACTAAATGATGATTTCCATCTCTCGAGAGATTCGATCAAATCCTTCACCTCAGTGCGTTTCAAAGGCCACGTTAAAGCTCGAGGTCCCAGTTTTCTCGTTGATTTCCGGCCCTTCTCTGGATTAAGCTTCCCTTCTAAGGTTGTAAGGGTGGAAAGGGCTTCATTTAATCCAGAAGGGGGCGATTTCATGCTCAAATTCGGATCATGACGAAGTTTATTAAGCTGCTCAAGAACCTCCTTAAGAGCTCCAACCTCTTTTTGTAAGGAGCTGATTTCTTTTTTAGCGTCAATGTAATGCCCGCAAAATTCCATGATGCATGTTGCTAGTTGAATGACCGTGACAACACTAGCTATACCAGTAAGTGGGTCCATTGTGGAAGAGCCGTAAGGAACAGCCCTTTATAAATAGTTTTCTCGCAGCAAGGGCTATAATGGTGGTGAGAATTGTAACTGTAAGAATTCGAGCAGGGGATTAAAGGAAGAGGCCGGTGTTCTAGGACATTCTGATGTGTTGTGTTACACAGTAATTAATTACGCGAGAGTTGTACTGATGAAGTAATATAACATATAGTGTCTTTTTAGGTATGATACAAACAAAGATCTTCACAGATATTAAGGGTGAACATTTTCAGGCTGAACGTTAAGGATCAGTCACATAACAACCTACAGGTGGATATTTTCGCTAAATTGAGTATCAGCTGCGTGACAATCCGCATAAGGGTGGAAATCTTTACTCGCACCAAACACCAGCCACATAACAACCCAGAGACATATTCGCTCACATTGAGCGTCAGTCACTTAACAACCCCACAACATGTGGTAGACTGCTTATTCACAGGTTTTTGTTCGCAAGTATCAATCACCTAACGGACCTCTAAAAGGAGGCACCTTGGCTTCTCGAGCCATGACAAAGCCAACCAGCGCTTAACTTTCAGGTGTAGCTAGTCTCCGAAAGTGCCTAAAGCAATAATCCTGCGGCAAATTTTCTTCTCGGCCGCTTTCGCCTCTTCTAGGTGCAAATGCCGTTCCTCCTGTGTAACCTCAGTGTACCTCTTCCCTCCTAAACTCCGGTTCTCTAGCAGACGCGTATCATATGGTGACCTTAGAGAGGCATCGTGGAGAAGGCGCTAAGCTGGTGGGAGTGCCTCCAAGGTAAGTCTTGAGGCATATGCGCATATGCCGTTAAGCCACACTCAGTCAGCCTGCTGATAGGTCTGGTATATAATCAAGTCAGCCTCCTAGCAGGGACAAGGAGTCGTGTCTTCATACCGGGGGAAACAGAAGTAACTCTTCTTCAGTCATCGAGGTTTTCAGGCATCTTTTAAAGTCTAGGGAGAGCTTATTGGCTGTTTGCTCGACATGAGAAAGTTGGAAAAGCCGTGGGAGTTACTTTGAAAGAAAAATGTCATCCACGTAGAAGAAATAGACTATCGCGCTGTTGATGCAAGAGGCTATAACCAAGTGCATGGCCGGTATGCAAAGGAAACAAAGTACAAAAAGGTGAAAGAAATCCCCATGTGGCATGTAGAGCTTTAGTACCTTATCATGATGCAGGATTATGCATCACAAAACAGGGTTGAATCCTATGTGCGACAATGCCAAGGCAAGGTCCTGGCAGTTAATGACTGGTTAGTCAACTTCTGTAAATTTCAGGCCTATATAATGCAGTGCATAGATAAGTTAACGGCGGTATCGAACTAGAAGGTCTCAACTAAGTTGAACTTGGCTACTATCGCTAGATAGCTCAGAGTCAAGTCATCGCTAAAGTTTCGCTCTTGCAGGTAAACTGCACTCTAGTTGTTGTTAATATATTTCTCCCTTCGCTCACAAATGCTGCTCAGTAACCTTTCAATTTCTCGATGGTTCTTAAGCGAAGGTGGTGGTACATTTCCCTTTGATGTTGAATGGATGCAGCTTCAAGCGCCATCCACGACAAGAACATTCACTAAAGAAAAGGAAAGAAAGAACACGTGATCGGAGGAAGTGTGCAGCAGCGTGCTAGGGCCCGACTTTTAGTCAAAGTGAATAGAATGAAAAGGTAGCACCGCCTGCAGTAGCCTCAAATGTTATCTGCTAAACATGAACCGAAGCACTTTGAAATGCTAAAGGTCAAAGAATCTGTGATTGGCCGCTGGCCAGTATCTGCGAAGAGTCCAGCTATCAAGAGAAACTGGTGAGTCATACATTACATGAATGTAGATGACAGATCCACGGTTCAGCATCCCATCCCCACAAACTCTATGGACCATGGATCTTATTGTTGCCATTCATAAACCTTATCCAACATAAGGTTGAGATGGCAACATACGCTTCCTAACCTGTTTTCAACATCATGATGTGGAATACAATGTTGAATTGTTGAATATTTCTCAACAATTCTAGGAAGACTCTATTGTTCTTCATTAGTCATGTATATTAGTTTAGATAGCCAGGTCAAGGATATAAATATATCCCTCTGACCTTCAATTAAAGAATCAGACTTTAGAAAACTAAAGAAGTTCCATACTTTCCTTTGATACCGTACCAGCTGATCTGGAAGTGGCTTAGATCTGTGTGGATTGAGAAGGCTGATCCTATCATTTTCGCTCCTTCAGATCTGACAGGCAAAGAAGCGAAGAAAAGTGGCTTTTTGTGCCGGTCCTAGATAGTGACAATAGGGTTACATTAGTGCTTGTGGCCGCTTCACGGCCAGCAGTGGAAGGCAGCTTCCTAGATAAGCTAAGTATGTATCAGTGCCTTGATAGTATGATTTAGTAATCGGTACCGTTTAGGACCACACTACATATAAAATTTTGATGGGGTGAAATACCGGCCACTAGTACGCACTAAGAATAAAACATCGATTACATAGGATACAAATTGTAATGTACTATTACTAGTACCGCCAAGAGCCTGCACCGTGCACCGCCAAAAATGCTCGGCGGGAGTAGACTAATGCATAGACTGGCCGAGAGTAGAGATTTTACACACTACCGGCCAGCATAGACTAACATTCCTTATAACTATAGAGACTAGATCAGGCATTAGCCGTTTTAAATACTAGGTACACACCTACAATGACGGTTGTCCTTCACGTGATAATGTAGGTGATAATGTAGCGAGACAATGCTAGAATGTCATACTATACAGGTCAAACAATCATACAGATCAGATGCTGCGATCTATCATGCTGCAATGAGTATCACACTGAATAGCCCGCACCCTTGGCGGTACCGATAATGGTGGCCGCTTATATAATCTCTAAATGGTACCATTTACGATCGCGGTGCACGGTGCAATGGTGGCAGCTTATATAATCTCTTAATGGTACCATTTACGATCGCGGTGCACGGTGCAATGGTGGCAGCTTATATAATCTCTTAATGGTACCATTTACGATCGCGGTGGCGGTACCGATTAATAGTGGCGCTTATATAATCTCTAAATTTTCATAGGAGGCTTGGCGTTTAGCAGTATCTTGCTGACCAGCGCTAAATTTATCTGGACAGGTCATGGTACGGCGGGGTTTTGCAGGCACGGTAGGCATGAACTGGGCAGGCATTCCATTTGCAGCTGGGTATATGCGCGCTTGGAGATCTGATTTCTCCTCAACCAGCTTGTCGATACGGTCCATGTATCGGGCGAGTTGGATATTACTGTTTGTCTGGTAATTATTCAACTCTGAAATCCTGTCATTGAGCCTGGTGTTGTCGGTGGTGCGTGTCTCAAGCTCCTGTTGCTTTGTCTCGAGTCGTGCATGAAGTTCGTCGGTTTGCCGTCGGGCGCGAGTGAGGTCAGAATCGAACTCATGCATGTCATTGAGGAGCCTTTCCACATATGCAGACTGCTTGCCCAAGGA
>JAHQZX020000509.1:0-10808 GCA_019804575.2 Pseudotulostoma volvatum
TCTCTGATTTTGTTTTTCATGCGGTGGTGTGGCGTTGCGTAGCTTTGAAAATGGTGGCATTTTTGGTTGCACTTTTGAATGTCCGCCACCATAGCTTAAATATAGTGCTTCCAGTAATGCCTTCTTTGCTACATATAGATAGTGTAACTGCACTGGCCATGACGGTGTTCCGCGTTATAGTCGCCTCCCATCTCGTCATCGTCGTCTTCAAAGCTGTTGTCCACAAGCTCCTCTTCTTGTTCTTCATCTTCTTCTAGGCGATCTCCCTCGTCGTCGCTCTTCCTTCTACCCTCTAGCGCATCCTCATCCTCATCGGCTTTCTTCCGCTTCACGATCTCTTCTTCGTCTTCGTCTTCATCATCTTCGAGCCCACGCTTTATCCCCAGGCATTTTGAATCCGCGCCGGCGGCAATCTCCGGCTTATAGCTTGGTTGAATTACCAGCCATAGCTCGCGCGGGAAAAATTTCATGACTGTAGTTTCCAAGTAGTTTGAGTTAGAATACTCGTATAGCAAGTTCGATGGTGAAGCCAAAGGGAAACTGACTGTACGGCCGCCCTTCAAGCCTCGGAACTGTCCTGGTCCTCTTCTGGTACTTTTCAGCGTTAGTAAGACGGCATTCCGTAGGAAGGATCAAAGCGGGCACGTGCAGCGCTTCCTTCCTTCGCGGAAGTGCTGGCAACATCAATCACTGCATAATATGGAGCTTCACGGAACCTTTCCCTTAGTGCTTTATACCAGTTAACTCCCGACTGTTCGCGTGGATTGAGGATATTTCCGAGTTCAAAGTCAGCGCGGGAAAGCAGATCGTGACGATGTCGAATGCTTCAGGCAAGAGAGCTTGCCTGGGAAAATAAATAAGGATGAGAAGAAGGTGAGAAGGGGAAAAGCCGATCATCAGAGAAACTCTCCGCTTGGCTCATGGTCCCAAGTGAAACCCGCCCCAGGAAGCTTCCTGCCTCTCCTCGCACCGGATCATGACATGATACATGTCCCCAGGGACCCAGTTTAACCCGTATCTCCAGAGCCTGCAAGATAAAGCAATAGCCGCAAGGGCCACGTCTTTAATTTCTAGAATATCGGCCGCAGTAATGGTGCGATCCCAGAAGCCCGCGGCACGAACCTCGTCGGATTCGACAGGTCCATGAATGATGGTTATGATAATAGTTGCACGTATTACGCTACATAGTATGCTATCACTGGACTAGAGAGATATAATTTGTTGACCGAATCGAGTCTCAACGGGGGGTCCGGATAGTAGCTTAACACCTTCTCGTATAGGCCCTAGCTCAAGAGGAAATCAAGCGCGGGTGAAGAAGGCGTAGTTAACTGAGAAGGTTTTCGGGGCATCAAACCTGGAGAATCAACAGTCAAGAGCTCACGAGAGAAATCCAGTAGAGTCATGTGCATTAGAACATCTCCGGTATCAGCCATGCGACAAGGTGCAAAATGCGACAAACTATTATATCGATATATGGATTCAATGTCCGAGAAGTGAGAGGTTGCGATTGTGTCCCAACGTAATGTGCCTACCTTGACGATAAAATCAAGCAACCGCCCCTGAGCCACAGTTTTCTCACGTTTCGAGGGATCCTTAGGCTGACTGTGGTCAATAAGGCTGCACATCAAGTAGAAAAGGCAATACACATCCTTGCCGGCAAATGTCTTTCTCCACACGAGACCCAAGAGATTGATTGGAGAAGGATCTTTCAGCCCCGCGGCACATCTGGTTAAGTCGTATAAGATAATTAGTTTGCTGAATTGCCTAGTAAAAGTCGTAGAAAATGTAAGAAACACAGTAGCTTTGATTCCTAGTGTCGTTGACATCGAGCACGGTTATCAAAGCTGGTTCTCCGCCACCAGCTGACCTCGACAAGCTCTACAGAACCGCAGCAGCCCAGCTTGACAGGCTTATGCGACTTCCCACAGGGTTCGTCATTAATTCTAAAAGCGCTTTCTTTTACTAGATAAGCTCATCAATTGGCCTCCTACACTCCCCCCCAACAACCGCACTTTGTGCCATGGATCTGGCGAGGGCCCTTCTCAACTTCTCAACCAGGGGCCATCTGAAAGACCCGCTCATGTCCCAGACACCAACGAGGAGGCAAACCCTTCAAAGGCACCCGCAAGGAACGAGACAAAGCACGGTAACATACGATGGAGTGACAAAATGGTAGAAGTTTTGATGGATACCCTTCGTCAGCATGCTCTGGAGGGCAAATCGGCCGAAGGCAGCTTTAACAGCGGTAGCTTTCCCTGTGGTTTTCTTTATAGCATTACGCATTAGTAGAAGACTGGCCTCTAGTAGAAGACCGGTTTTGAGACACCAGAGCAGATGACCTCGTTGAGCTACTAGACTCTATGCTTGAGTCCCGTTGGCTTCGGCCTCGGTTTTCATCGGTGCGCTTGTGGTTTTCGGGGTCTTCGCGACCTCTGGCTGTCCGGCTCCGGACCGTGAGCATGCACTCCGGCAGCGATAGCGCCACCGACGATATCAAGCAGCAATCTATCGCGAAAGATTGCTCGGTGATCCAGGAAGTAATTGTCCTCAACTTTCGACTCATTAACAGGGACACCATCGTCATCATCCAAAAACTACTAGTAAGCTCTTTCCATATGCGCCAGATCTGTTTGTAACCAGCGAATTTATTGCGGTAAGTTCGACCTGATATAATAAGAAGAGGCAAACGAACGGACACTAAAATTAATTCCATATTTAGATGTACCCCACTACGCTAACTACAAGTCCCAGATGTTGGTTGAACAGGACCTATGATATGTAATGAAACGAGGTAAACGGGCCCTTAGAAGCTTCAATTGGGGGGCACTCTACACTTGCGCCGCTATTGTTTTTAGGTTAGTAAGCATGCGAACTCTGCTGTGATATGATACATGCCTTCGTGTACCATTCCGTCTCCTTTTTCCTTCTCTTTCCTTAGTTGTACTTACTATATATATGTATATTATTATTAAATCTATTTTATGCCTGATGTGGATCCCATCCGGGCCCATGCAGGCGAGCGTGTTAAGAAATCAGAGGAATACGAAGCGCAGTGAGCATATTGATTTACTGTATACGTGTGATAGAACATTATTAGAAGTAATAGTTAATGAAAAACTTAATTAACTTAGCTATCACTTAGATGACTTGTTACTATGAAGAATATGAAAGCGGGGTCCGTCACTAGCCGAGGCGTGATAATTCCTTTACAACGCGCTCTCTAGGTTGGGACAAAACCTTTACTATGCTCAACATAGGAAAACCCAGGTATACCCCCAGCGCCGGCGCCAAGGCCGCCGCCTACCTTCCCTTCAGCTTCGTGTCTCCCCTGTAACCGCTGTATCCATAGGCCAGCTATGGGGGCCCTCCATCTACCCCTACTCCGCCTCTTCAACTCTCCAGTGGCTGGAGCGGTCGCCACCCACTCCGGTCCGCGTCCAGCATCTCCTTCGCAGTACTGAACTGGGGAAGCACCCCTGACGGATAAGCCATGACGTGACCGCCTGCAACCCACTCCCCGCATTGAGCACTGTGGTATAGTCCATCGTGCCGGCAGCGGCCAGCATCCGGTCTCTACCCTCAAGGTTAGGGTAAAACATGACATGTTTTGACGTTTGCCTCTACTATATATATATAGCACCCTTCTGTAGAAATTCACGCTTTTGAATTCGGTTTAAGTCTAGCCTCTCACAGTGCTACTAACCTTTGTTTGTATTTTCTCACAATCCCCAATTGCCAGTACCTACAAATATCCTAGTTAATGGATCTCGACGACATTAATGACCTCTTACGCGATCTCAATACCGATAGCGATGATGAAGATAATAGTCAATCTTCCACCCAAGCTGGAGCCAACGACAGTGATAATGATGGACATAATAGCACGATTATCGATGGTACTGAATACGTGCAGGCGAAAAACGTAGCACGAAAAAATCATAAGGGAACGGTAGGAAGAAACCAATCAAGAGTGTGGAAGCGTGTGATCGAGTTAAAGAGAGTTGATGATGCGGCAAAATGCCGGCAATGCTTGGTCTGCACTCCTTTCCGTCACCTCAAGAATGAACATGGAATAGTCGAAAAAGACAAGCAAGCATTTTGTCAGGCTAGAGCAAAAGGAGCATTCTAGCACAGAGCCTTCTGAAGATTCCCCAATCGTCAGGAGTTTCATTTCGCAACCGGCTAGCCATCTACTTAGTAGAAAATTAATAGGTAAACTCCATCTCCTTTTCCTCCAATGGATGATTTGCTGTCACCTGGCTCTAACTAATCAGTCTGATCGCCCACTTTGTTGATGAGAATTAAGAACAGCGGCATCTTTAACCCAGTATGAGCCGCCTATTCGGTGACCATAGCGGAGCAAACATTGCCGCTCATATCGTACCAAGTGGAAAATCGACGGTCGGATAAATTTCTTCGTAACGGATAATGAAGCAACTAACGGCACAGCCATCGACCACATCTTAAGCACTATTGATCCGAATTACAAAGAGGGATCTAAGCGTCGAACAAGGTGCCTTGCTCACACTCTTAATCTTATTATGCAATCCCCGAAAATCCGGAGACATGCGAACTAACAGTTGAGGGAGCTGAACTAAAAAGTGATATGGAAGAGCTGAGGCGAATTTGGCGGGGGCCGTAGTTTCATTGGAAAGCTCACAAATATTATCCGCTCAATTACGAGGGATGTTCGAACGGATTAAGGTTGGTGGATCGGGTAATATTGAATGGCTAGCAACGGCGGCTGAGGATGAACGGCAGCTCGAGGTGAGAGATTTACACGTGAAGTTGGTCTCGTTTATCTTATCCTTATTTGCTAACTTTAGTCCACTGGAACTCGGCCCTATCAATGCTAATATGTGCCAAGCAATGTTGAGCGCGCCTCCAAGCCTATTGTGGTGATTGACTTCCCGGTGAGGAGTTGGACAAGGATGACTATGACTTGCGAGATGTCTTGTCGCTCGAAGAATGGAAAGGTGTAAGTGATGTTACCGGAGCAAAGTTATTGAAGCCTCTTTTACGCTATACCAAGCTATCCGAACGACGGGATGTGGGCCTGCAGGACTGGGTCCCTATTGCCGACATGCTTATCTCGTACTTTTATGAGGCCGGTCAGTGCCTACTATGCCGCGGTGGTCATCGATCCCAGTCTTAAATATGAGTGGTTTGAACAGAGATGGATCGAACTATCAAAGCGCAACTGATCCTGGAGTGAAGAGAGCATAGTTAGTAAGCAGTGGAAACTATAGAAGGGATGGCAAAACCAGCCCTAAGAAGTGTCTACGCCACAGCAGGCACTGGTCGCGCTACCAAAGCTCCAGAGCAATGATGACGGCTTTGATGAGAACGAGGAACACATTCCTTATGCAATTCAAGTCCCAAGCCAACACATTTTGCACAATACTGTGTTAGAGATGCCATCGAAGGCTTCAAGTTGCATGATTGACGAGAGTGGGAAAAAAAAGGAGCCTCTCCTAGTTTGTTTTGCTTTGGATCATGTGCTTCCAATTTCAATATCTGGATGTTAACGTTCAGCAGTGCTAAGTTCACCTTAAATCCGCTTCGGTCTTGTATGAAGTCGGATCTTTTCAAAGCGCTTGGGACACGGGCATGGTTTCTGCAAGACGACCAAGAAAAAGACATGACAAACGTGGAAAAGGGACCGATGGAGGAGCTTGAGGTAATCTCCAAAATCCTTGAAACTGACGACGGGAGCTCAAATGTGTAGCGTCATATCTATCTAACCATTATCAATCCCACGATTATATAATTCTTGTCTTCATACATCACATATATACTACGTTTACATTACAGTTTACCTCCGCTTATGCTACACGCTTCGGCCATGCTTGAGCCTCCAAAGGATGAGGAGTATATCTCCCTTGAGCACAGCACGTTTGTTCACCTCCATCCAAAGGCTCCACGGCCACCTCATGCTCTTACTCAAAGAAATCTGTTCAAGGATATTAACGCAAACCTCCAACGGTACGACATCGCGATCTTAGGCGCTCCAAAGGTAGTATAAAGAGTGGTGAAGGGAATCTTCAAAAGACAGGCACGCGCATGACCGAATGCCCATTTGAAGCTCGTATACTTCGGACTGAATTTGGCATCTGGCGGGTTCAGAGCTTGCGCAGCAGTTTTCTGATATTATCATTATTATTAATCAAAATTATTGTCAGTATCCAGCCTTTCAGCTATGACAGACATCCGCCGATAGGCCTGTCTCCCTATCTCATTGATATTATCTTTATCAATGCGACATATAGAACCAGCAGATACAATATACCTCTGATCCATTTATTAGGTCATGCGCCAGCAAACAGAGGAAGCATTCTAGCAAACCTATCACCGGCGAAAGAAGCGCTATCTAGACCAGGGAAAGTTGCTCGAATGCCTTTATGAATACAAGTATTCAAACCGCCACCAGTTTTTACCTCCAGCTTGACCTTAATTTTGAATTCTAACTCATTTCTCCATATAAACGCTACAAATTCCCGTAGGAGCCGGAACTGTAAAGAAAGGTTACGGGACAGCGTTACTGAGGAAGGGGAATCACTATGTTGTGATAGAACCAGAGTTGATCCATTAATCCTCGGGCGTCAACTGGCGTCAATCGAGCCGGTGTTGTGACTGAGGCCGTAGCTGAGCTCTTAAGTACATCCTCGTTAAACCTCAAAACCTCGTGGGTAAAAAAGGAGGAAGAGTAATGACTTTTACGTTTTCTAGCTCTGCTTGAGGGGACCACGTTTTCCCTTGGGCTTTCTCTTCTGTTGTAACTCGAACGTGTCCAGTGCTTCTCGCTCTTTTACCTCTTCTTCTGGCTCCCATGTGTCTTCTGTCGGGGAATAGCCTTTCCACCTAACAAGGTACTCCACATTGCCAACTATAATGCGCACCCGCTAGGCCTTTATACAGGCTACACCACTCGACCAAAAGGTCATAGAAATGTTGAGTGTATGTAGTTGTAACGACCCCTAGGGGTACCCGCAGATAGGGTAGACTATCACCTTGTTATCCCCACACTTCTATATTGGGATATGTATTTCTACTGGCTCAGATAGCCATGCACGCACACAGCCACTCTGTCTCCTTTTATGTATATAGCTAAGCTGCCCCTTCATGGTTCTAAGGGTCAGCAGTTAATCTGAATTTACTCTTCATTCTAGTATTGGTGCCTTAGGCACGCTTTCCCGATCCTATTTCCCTTACAGTAGTACTCAACATTGCGGCCTAGTCCATTACATAGCTTCGTGCATTACAGGAACTCCGTCCTATGCAGCCTTTCGGCCGCTTAAAGACGTAAAATAATACAACAACAACAGCAACATTACAGGAACCGTATGAATATACGGCGCCTAGATATGTAGCGGGCATTTCTAGATCACGTGGTTAAAGGATCATGTGACTCAGGTAGAGTTACCTATTCAAGCGGTGTGAATATCTTGCATTTGTTCCTCACATAGATTATACAGAGTGCTTTTTCTTCAATTGTACCTCCATATTTTTTTTTAATTTATTATTATCAAAGAATAATATTTAGACAATGCCTCCTGTTAGGAGGCACGCCCGTCACCCAAAGCCGCTAGACGGCTACGCGGGACAGCGGCTTTCTCCAAGTTCCTAGCTATATCTCAGATTATGAACTCGCTTACAATCCATTATGGCCAGCCCTTGAGGCATGGACAGCCTGTTCGGGAGGCTGTTGAGTACCTTAAAAATAACTATTGGACTGCCGAAAAGATGATAGAGCAGGCTGTACGAGTTGCAGTCCCTATGGTCAGGTACGCATTTTCAGATTGTCAGGCGCTATTCGCATATGAAAATTCGTCTAGCCATAACGCTTTTTCAGGTGATGCATTACTTGTGTTGAATATGAAACTTGGACCAGGCGCAAACAGTCCATCTTCAGAGAGTTCGGAGATGGATTTCCAACGACGGGAAGGTCGGCTTCAGGAATCGATTCAAGCTCGTGAGCATGAGGTAATCTTCTACTCTAAGTTCCACTATGGGCTCAATTTTGTCAAGCGAAGTATGGTGTCACTCAAAACGTCACTGCCATGAGAACTGCCAGTACAGCATCATTAGTTTGCGCAGAATTATTTGTCTAGATTTCTACGGCAACATTTCTTCCGTTCAACCAACACCGTCAAGCTGTCATGGATTTTTACATGGAAGGCCATAAGTATGGTATGAAAGAGTTCACAAATAGAGTATATAGAAGGTCACCGGAAGATTTAGTGACAAGCCAAAGTGGTGGGGCAACCCCCTCATTTGGGAAATTCTGGTAATTTACTGTAATTTATTGACACGTGTTCCATATTACATGTGTAATTTACGGAAACGAGAAATTGGCGGACATTCTCAAGGGTACCAAAAATGTTCCAACTTTGACCCGCCATCAATCCACCTGAACGCTTAAACTTTATAAAAAAGCGCCTATTTCTAAATCAGTATATCCATTAAATAATAAGAAAATAGCTCCGTATATAAGATATTAAATGTTGTGGTTGGTTAATGGCTGGTTGAAGTTGGGGGTTGATCTGCTCCGGTTCAAGGCTTCCCCCACCATACTCTAATCTCATTGAAGCTGACGAGATGGCCTCTTGGCTCAGTTCCCCAAGGAAATGGAAATCAGCGCGCAGTAGCCAAGCGGCTGTGACGGACTAGGCTCGGATGTGGGTCATGTGACCCACAGCAGCATATTTTTCTACTTTTTTCTTTCAGATTCTAGTATAGACCACCCTGTAGCTAGTATCATCAATACAATACTTGTGCTTCAGGATTGGGTCGTTACAGCGGCCATAGTACATACTGGTACATATATTAGCCCGGCTATTTGGAAACCCCAAAGCTTCGGGGGCCATCCTACGGTTTCTAGCAGAATACGACAATAGGATGTCCTCGGGGAGATCAAGGGCAGACAGATAGGGCTAGGAGAAACGATGGGTGGGGTCTAGAGGCCCTGGAGGGGAGGAAATATAGATACACCAAGGAGCATTGATGGCCCAAAAGCCCTGCGCAGTGAGGCGGACTGGGCGAGGAAAAAGCAAGTTGAATGGTCAAAGAAGAGTAACGCTGAGATGGGGAGACAAGCCGGTGGGCGGTGTCTGTCATAGCCGAAAGGCTGGATATAGACGATAATCTTGATTAAATCATGATAATAATAATAATAATGGCGACATATATATTATGTACTACATACTAGTAAGGCTTTCCCATGAACCCAATACTCAGCTTTTAGAGGTTGACATTCGTTGTGGATCCATCCATCTTAGCCAAAAAGGTTTTGAATTTTAATTATTACAACAATACTAACAGATGCTAACCCTAATAAATAATGTTTATAACTAATCATATTTTGTAATCATACTAGTAAGGCTGAGCTCGAAAGAACCATGATCCGGGGGATTGTACGAATATATCGCTATCCTTTTTTAGAAAATAGGGGTCATAAAATTGCCTTACGTTCTTATAGACGATCACATTGATAGCGGCAATATTTCAAACACCACTTCCTGTTTCCGTTAGAGTAGCAGAGAGTCACATGTTCACACTAGTCCCAATTTTGGTTACAGCTAGTCCGAAAATAAAGCGTTATTGAGGGAAGGGACAAACAAAATTATCTCCACCTTGCAGTGCCTCCGATAAGTAGTATGTAATTATGAAAAAAAAAAAAAAAGAGCTACACTGTAGAATAGGCATTATCATGTTGTTATAGACCATTCACATTTCGTTGATTTTTTGTTGTTGTATTAGTTAACGTCTTTAAGTGGCCGCAAGGCTGCATAGGACAGGGTGTGCAAGCTAGCGAATGGAGTTCAATTGGTATGTTGCGCAGACCCCAGCCACTGTGTATGTATGGCAGTCAAACAACACTATAACCCGGAATTTACTAACTCAAGATGCGAAACTCTTTATAGATACCTAGATCGTTTGCCCATCTAGGGCTTCAATCCTTCAGCGCGTAGGGATATGCGCGCCTTAATGCCAGGGTACTGACAGTGATACCTCCGAGGCTAAGATCTCCCTAAGGCGTACATATTCATGAGTTTCTTGCACAGCAGACCCGATAATAAGCCTGGGCGGACTGCGCAGACACCACCGCCCATACGACGAAACGGATGTCAATCGTGTCGACCCTAGACACGCGCGAATGGTATTCTTGCGATACTTAGATAGCATCTTCCCATTCCCGCGCCGCAGCAAACACCAGTCAAGCCCTCTCGCCGTCAGTGCACAGCACTATCAAAGTCGGTTTTGTCGCTGAATACATATAGATCCACAAAGCCTACTGATTTGACTGTCAGAGAGGCAGAGTAAACCTGCCGACCAGAGCCTGATGTAAGGCGTGCCACTTGTTGACCCTGAACCAGAAGTATAACTGTTAGATTTCATTTTCTCGTGTTTCTCCCGCATCTTCCGCCGTCAGAAGAAGTAGCCACTCAGCCACTCCCGACGGACCCAACGTAGTTGTGCATCGGCCATAACGTCCACGTCATCATTTGTATGGAATGTGTAGGGATACCTACAACGCGGGAGCGTTGTTATTCGCATTGTTTAACGTCTTTAAGCGGCCGAAAGGCTGCATAGAACGGAGAGTGGTTCATGAACCGTTAGATTTTGTTGTTGTTGTATTATTTAACATCTTTAAGTGGCCGAAAGGCTACATAGGACGGAATTACTAACTATTAAAATACATAAGACACTGTTTGGCACCGGAGGTGAATGCCTCCCAGAGATCACCTAGGTGCTCTGTAGCCTGTGTCACAGTCGCAGTAGACAAATAAGAAAAGGAAGACAAAAGA
>JAHQZX020000510.1:0-10808 GCA_019804575.2 Pseudotulostoma volvatum
CTTTCTTCCCTACCTCTACCTACCTCCAACTCAGACAACTAAGCAGGACCCCGAGCGCAATGGAAGATTAGAGTGAGCAGACCACAAACCCACAAGGCAATGAAGTATAGCGTAAGTAGTACTGTGCAAATTATGTCCTACCACTCTTCACCAGCCTGGAGGGTATACTTCAGATCCGACACAGGTTACTAGTAGCTACCACGTTGTCAATGATGATGACGTAGGGACAAGAATCATTTAGCAGTGATTTCACGGGGGAAGGGTAGTAATAAGAAGTATCATAGGCCTAACGCAGGATGTTGCAGTGACTACAGTTTGACGTATCGGAACTGGGGCATTTCCATGGTCCTGACATATACCCAAATAATAAGCTTAAGGTGTGATGGTGTTCCAGCTCGAGACTTTTTAGTAGCAATAGGTCAGTCTGTCGATATTCACCTAATGGTGGACACATGGCGGATACTGACGCATGGATTTCCGTTCCTTTCAACTTCTACGAACACCGGTGTGAAGGTACGCAATAGCTATTGGTTTTCACAGTTACATACCTAGATACACATCTATAAAGTAAGAGCATAAAGTTATATATGCTAACATCTGATTTTATTGTCAAAGGTCGCCTCGTATATTCTTGACAACCGACAGAGATGGATGCACGCACCTACACTATGGTAGTTCTTCGCAGAGCAGGTACATGACAATCTGCGGATTATGGGAATGTAAAGTACTACCGGTTGCTAGAACAGAAGAAAGGCAAATAGTAATTACTAAATTAGTAATATCATGTTTTCATAACGCAAAATGAACCTCACCTAGCTACCTCACCCGGATTCACTTTATGATTCATGACCGTAAAGTACTAGTAGCAAAGAGCGAAGCATCTCTCGTAGCCCACCGCATTGAAGCCGCAATAACTCTTTACCCGTCGGTGAGCCTTCCTAATCCTGAGGGATGCACACTTAAACCCCTATCTCCCTGACTATCTTCAGGCTCGATAAGATTGTTCCGACTCCAGGGACCAGATTCCCGCCATAGAGGGTTTGCGTGCTCGGTTCCGTCGTCAGGGTTCCCGTTGTTTGCATCAGCCTCATCTCCTCGTTCGACCCTGTCGTGGTCTGAATAAGGGAGCATTCTAGGATTAGATCCGTTTACAAGCGCGACACTTGCTTGTCCGCGAGAGCCGTATACTCTGTCCACAATGTATAGGACTCCGACCTAGTCAAGTTAAGAATCACGAAAATTCATGAGTTATTTGAGATTTTCTCGACGGAAAAATCGAGGGCAAGAAGCTAACACACCTTGAGAATAAAGGCTAGTATTGCAGCCGTGAATAACATCCAAGCTGCATTCTGCTCCTTTGCTCTCCATGGTACTAGACAGCTTCTGGTATAGCCAAGTTGTGCTTCGCATGCATTATCTTTGTTATTGGAGTCCTTAAATGGCCATGCTCTGTCATGGATGCTTCGGAATCCACAGCAACGCAGCCCATCCTGAATTGCACGAATCGCGAGTGCGTTCTTGGATCGAAAGTAAGACTGCCACTGTTCTTCTAAACGGCAGGATACAATCTGGCTAGGAGATATGTAACTAAGGACCAATGTGGCAATGATGACGGGTATGATGGCTAGGAGTTGATCAACAGTTGCTCTAAGAATCCAGATATTATCCCTAAGAGATCTTGCATTAGATATGACCTCTGTGAGAAATGGGATTACGATCGTGAAGATTGGAAGCATCGTTGCCGACGCCGTCACGGAAATTGGGATTGGAAGGAAATAGGCGCTCGAACGCGACCAGGCAACCCTTTTCGTCGAGTCGATAAGTAACGAGTTAGTAAATGGTCTATATATGTACCATGATTTTGACGTTCACAACAACTCCAGAAGCCTTCCATTGCTTCGCGTTTCCTCTGGAATAATAAACTTGAAGCGGGCAAAAAGAGAGACATACGCGCCGAGGGCAATAGAAAGGGATGCGACCTGTTTGTGACAATATAAGTCAGAACATCTGTTACTATGTTTTCACTTAGATATGAATACATACTATGAATATTAGAGCTAGAATCTGGATGGAAAGCCGTTTTGAGGCCATTATTGAAGAGTGCTGCTATAATTAATATAGCTTGTCGCGATACAGAGAAAGCAAGCATATGACAAAAAGAGTGGTGTATGATATGAAGGGCCGTTGTTTCTGGAAGTCCTTGTAACTGTTTAAGAAGTCAACTCGCAACGAGAAGAATCCTACTGGCTATGATAGAGAGAATAGAGCATGTGTCGGTGGATCGACCCCAATAACGCGAAAAGAATATCCTGCAAACTGGACTCGACCTTAGGATGAAACGTTGAGGGAACTGTGATTTTATTAACATATGTAGAAAGGAGGGGTTTGTTCATTAAGTTCGTTTGTATCTGGTTGCACAGCTTTACCCATATACAAGTATGATAGTACCGTGACAGTGGAATAGTAGGTACCCATACAGATTCGTACATAGCTAATCATATCTATCATACGGTTCACGCCTCTATACGTGGTAACTAACTACTACATATGATAGACCATCAAAAGATGTAAGTAGTGTCATAACGTTAAATGAGTCATTAAGTTATATGGATGTACATGTACCTACCTATATGTATGTAGCCTAGACTAGCACCAGCATCTTGCGCGCCACTATGCCCCGACCATCGTATTGGACACTTGACTCTGTGAAGCGTCGCAAGCTCAGCCTGGGCACGTATATCTTTAATGGAGAGGATAATGATGATTGACAGATAGAAACATGCAACGGAGAGAAAACACCGCGAACAGCAAGGAATTCTAATAGCCTCAAGACGCTCCGCAGCCTCCTTAAGGGATACAAATATGGGAATGCCGATGTGGAAAGAGAGTTAATTACCCTCATCACCAAGCGGCGTCTATATCCCATCAAATGTGGGCCTGGTATCCAAACTCGTACAGGTCGACGTGCTTCGGAAACTCATCATTCACAGGAAAAGTTCCGGACTAATTGTAAGGACGGGCTTCGGAAAGAGTCTTATACTCCAGGCCGTATCCGCAATTCTAGAGAATATGATAACTATTGTTATTGTGCCGCTCAACTGCATTGGTGAAGAACAGGTGATAGATACGGATGCACTGGCGGAGGTGAAGAGTAATGCGCTACAGGTTACCGTGGGCCAGTGTATGGTATCTAGTCGTCCGTCGCTGGAGTACGTCTACCTCGGGCCTCCTGGGACATTCGTCGATATGTTCCTTGAACATATGCCCAATCTCTTTAGGGTAGACGGAACGAATGGCTTCAAATATGAAAAAAGTCGATATATTCTCTTGTACATTGTCAACTTTGATTCCTTTGCTCTTGAAGACGTCATTTATTGTCAAGCCTACTTCCGGATGAAACATAGAACTGTCGAAGACCACCGGCAGGAATGTCCACACCAACAATAGCCTTTCCTGTAGTAACGGCTTTAAACTTGTTACTTTCACCGATACGCTGGAGCTTCATATTTTCCATGTAGTTGAAATTATCATAAACAATGACGAGCCGATTCTCTTTGGTATATTCCTTAAGTTTCTTCTACAGTATAGTTAGTCCACTATACAAATACCAAAGGAAGAAACAGGGATACTTGCCTTGCCTTGCCTTCTTCTAAAAGTACCTTCACTATAGAAAAAATCCCATCGTAACTACAGCTCAGCCCGAAACCGTTGAACATATCTAGCAACCGACGCTTCATCCCGGGGAATGCAAATGTATGCCGAATGATTTCTAAAAACAGTTCGAAAGCCGAGCATTGCGAGTGTAACAAATAATAGAAAGAACTATAAAATTTGCTGCATCTCCCTCTTCATTTCGCGATTATAACGGTCATCGTCATTCCTCATAAGGGCTCTAAGAAAGACCATCAGCTCCGGACAGCGGTTCTTAACTCATTTTCTACGCCGGAGCCCCAAGGCTCTTCCTCATTAATTGAAAACCTCTTCGTGGGCTCAAAGCTGCCGAAATACTGGCTATGCTTGGTCAGCCCGTTTAATTCACTCCGAAGCTTCGATATAGCAGCTGTCTTCCAGGTCACGGTCGCAATATCGAGCCCCTCCATGGCATGTAAGACCTCTTCCTCCGTTGCAATCGCTTTTGCAAGCTCCCGGGCCTTCACTTTTGTGGAGGCGTTAAAAGGTTCCTTTGCAATGGCCGTTGCGTACGCGTGGATAAGTCTTCCATCGTCCAGCGGTGTTCGTCCTTCAAAAATGTCATATAATTATCTATCTTCTCCCAGTCAGCCATCCTCGTTCTTCGAGATCTCTTCCCACTGTTTAATCATTTCTGAGCGCCACTCGCCGTTTGTCGCGGTGGTGACTTAAGTGTTAGAATCGGAATGTCGAGCACGCTTGAGAGCCAAGGGAGTGTCATCTATTATATTCTTTCGATGAAATTGTGGATATGATGATCGCAGTTTTATGGAAATATCTACTCGTTTAGTGGATGAGTCTTTGAAAGAAGTTAGCTCTAATAAATATTCTGGGGCGCTCGAACAGAAAGTCCGGAAAACAACTCAGATTGCTACTCCGTAGCCGTTATGTAGTAGGCGCTAGCCGCTGCTTCACTGGGCTTCACTGTCCTATGATATGTACTAGGTGGTATAGTTATCTGTCAGATATGTTGGTAACATCATATTAAGCGAGACCACATAAATCATATCACCAATTTAGCTTTTTGCATATCTGACAAGTATCGTATCATAGTACCACTGCTGAAAGTGATATTTGATATTCTGCGTATGGATAGTTATCCAGATATCCATTTTCAAAACCGGGACAACCCACGCACAAGGGCTCTTCATTAGAAGCCTTATGATATTATTGTTTCAAATGTAGCTAAATTCGCTTTCTGTCATATTTATAATGTTTTCTGAGCGGTGTTCAAGCCAAATTCTATGGCAAATACATCCACTGTAGCTGCTATGCGATCCAATAGCCATATGCATACTATATGTAGTTAAGTATTAATCAAAAGCAAAGCGGGCTAAGTCAGGCTGTGACGAAGATCGAGAACTCCAATAGCCAAGTGGATTCCTCATTTGCAATTGTTCCCCAGGGTCGCTGGCCAGCCCTAGTGATTCTTCGATGTTGTGAAAGCCTAGCTCTCCGCCGTGAAACAACCGGAGTATCATTTGACTGGGAAGGCAATGAGAAAAACTGTGCCAATGCCCCAAACTTGCCCTTGTATTCTTGTGACATAGCCAAGACATGATAATAGCCCTGGCCGCTGTATGCATGTCGCCCGTGTCGAAGTCGAGGGACATGAGTTCGAGGACCCCCTCTTCACCAATAATACAAATTGGACTTCAGGATTCTTCGGTGTTAAGCTCGCTTGATAGACACTACTTACTATCATATATAGTACTACTGGCAACCAAAATTCAAAAGCTCCCTCCATTCGCTTAATTCTTCAGGCATTGCGACATTTCTACAATGCTATGGTATGTTCCAGCTGTTGTCTCTGGGGGCTGTCAATGGTTACTTCGCAGCGCTATAGATGCTCATTTTCGACAGACCTCGCAAATAGATCTAGTTCTGGTATACCTTGGTTCGGTTCTCTCATGCCCTTTTCACCGGGGAATGCTTATAACCCTTGCCGCAGCGTCATCATTTCCCATAGTCTCAGGAATCACACCAGCTGCTTTCAAAACATTCACGACATTGTCCACAATTTTCCTGTCTAGGCCCCTTGTACTTGTTGAAAACTTGACGCCTTTTATCCACTCCCTTGCATCTTCCTCCGAGTAGGTACATCCAAGCTCCCCAGTGCCTAACATCCCCAAAACCTGATCCTGTTCGGTTTCGAACTCCTTGATTCCCAGATTGAGGATCTCAAAGAATTTTTCGAGCCTCACATCGGTCGCTGGACTTTGGAACGTTGAGGTAGAGGCCGCAATGAGCCATGACGGCCAAGGAGTGAAGATTTCACCGATTTTTTTGAGCGGTGGGTGTGGTTTCAGCTGAGACTGCTGGAAGTGTGGCTTGGTTGTGTAATGCTCCCACATGAAAAACTCAGCAGTTGGTTTGGGGGGTTGATTTGGCTTTAAGGGGTGGGAGCCAGTGACCCCTTGTCGCAAATCATTAAACGGGCCGAGAGTGACCGCGCTTAGGGAGTTGTTTGACCAATTTTGTTGCTGGGAGAGAACAAAGGACATGATGTGTGATCCGCTGAAAGATAATATGTATTCTGTTAACTTTGCTCGACGGAAAATAAGTTCATGATGCGGTATGGGGCAATTCGGCTCAGCAACATGCTGCCAGTGAGAAGGACTGGGATCAACAGTAGAATAGCTGAAGCCAGAGGGCATTATACAAACCTGCCCAACCGGCTCACACCGACCCTTCCGCCTTCTAAGTCGCTCAAACTATTGATCTCTTTTCTTTCCCGACCGGTAACAATCGCCCATCTCAGTGGCGTTTCGACCCACTGTCCGACAACCTTGTAGCCTCCGGATATGCTGTTTTCATACAACTGCGATTTACCTGTTAGTCCTGCAACCCAGCCTTCCGTCAAACCGATTCCAATATCAATATCCTTCTCTCGTAAAGAAGTAATCATGTGGCCCGTCCCAGATGGAAAAGGCACCAGTGAGACATCAAAGGGAAGGTTCTGGGCTTCAGGAACACGGAGAGCGAGGTGAAGAGGAGTGAGGTAATGTTCTATAATGAGCAACAGGGATTAGCCTTTCATTCCAGCCCCTTTCTAGTTGTCCTATAGGTGATATCATAAGGTGCATTGTGGGAACTGAGACAACATATGCCAAGGTGGTGGTTCTGAAGGATGAAGCCATACCGGGGACATATCCCACCCGGATCGTCGGCTTCTTTGTAGCCATGAAATTATGAGTGATGCTATGAGACCTTGTAACCTGCTATATCAATTCAAAAACGCAATTGGTTTCTACCTAGTAGTCTGGTTGATGTTGACACCGAATATGGTGGTGGCGGGATCCACAACATAATTTTTAGTCAGAGTGATGGTCTGGTCCACTTCCAATATATCGCAGACCTATCCACACCTTCTTGATATTACATACTATGATATATACCTGGTGCTACCCACCTAGGTACAGTACATGGCAGCTCCGCAGGTGCAATAATAATGTATGTATGTATGTATGTAGGTGTAGCTATCTTTTGGAGCGATGCAAAAAGAATGGCCTTACAGTTCGGGTAATCAGTCGTCATATGATCGATCCTATTGGCATATCGACGTCTAATTAAAAAAAATCCATCCAGATCTATGATAGGAGTCGTAAGACAGGTAAGCTCCTCCGCTTTATGCTTTAACTCTCATGTAAGCCGGATATCTTCCTTCCACGGTGGCTTTGATCCTTTTGAGCTGCCTGCAGCTCCGTTGTCATCATTGCCGAATATCCAATACTGCACACCCAAATAGCAATCACATATACCTTGGAATATAGCACACAGCCTGAATGCCAAAGGTATAATGTCCCTGCTATAGAATAAAAAACTCATTTTCATTGCATCGCCTATCAACCACGAAATAAGGACTGACAGCCGAAATCCTTTGCAAGACCTCGATCGCTGATTCGCTACGATTTGGGGTATCGGAAGGAAAGCTTCAACAGTAAGGCCAACGGCTCCAAGGAAGTTAATGTATGAGTCGGTGTGGGAGATAAGTGGAATAAAGACATGAATTACGAAGAGCGTAACGAAGAGGGAAGCAAGAAATGTCCAATAGCTGGATGTAGTGGTTGTCAGTCACGGCTACAAGACATCAAGCTCAGGTACTCCAACAACGGCTGGGAACAGACGTACGGTCGGGTGTTTCTCCACTGCCAGAAGTTATACGGCCTGCCAAATTTTACTTGTGAATCTTGGTACTGGCCGCCAAATGCAACGTGCTCGATCCCCCCTTTAATGCCTGGACTGGGTCGATTTTCCAATGCAACCTTGAGCAGCGCCAGCTGCACGAGAACCATAATGGCGGCTTGAACGAGCAGTGAGATGGAGTAGTAGGCCCCAAACCAGTAAAAAATCCTTACTTAGAATCAGAGCCGGCATCGCCAGAAAAGGCGTATGGATGGTTGGTTAAGGAAAACTTACTTGAGAATCGATGCGACAAGCATGATGAGTGGTATATCTAATGAGAACCCTGCGGAACTTTTTGTTTTGTGTATGCTGTAGATCTGATCCGAATAGGATGTTATAGGTGAGGAGATCAGACTGGATAATATTCAAAGACCACTTGTCAGCATCTCGGGCACTTCAGGCTCGCCCAGCGATGGAGTATGTAGACATACAAGACTGGAGCCGCATATTCGATAACCAAGGAGACCAGCCACATCGTGAACACCCCCTTCGCGGCTTCTAAAGAGCTTGGAGCTGTGAAGGGTGATGTTAATGCTCGAACACGGGGATCCTCGACCGCGGTGTCAAATTGGTACGACGGATTGACGGACCCATATGCGAGAGATACTTAATCGACCTTACTCTATTCGAACTTGGCGCATAGAATTTGGGACATTCAAAGGAGGACTAGTATTATTCATAGGAGAGGCAAGGTTCACCTGTAACTCTAGTTTAGTTGATACATTAATGTTATTATTGTGGATTTGATTGGCCACAGAACTAAAATAAGATTGAAGAACCTTGAGGCCAAGGCGCTTCTATGATGATATATGCAGTACTTGAGGTACACATACCGTACATCATATACTACCTACATATGAAGAGTTACATAACTCTATAGTACGTAAGAACCTACTAGTACCTACAACTACATACTTATCAAATTGGGAATGAGAGTATATAATAAGACCTATCGATGCTATTCTCAGCTATATAAATATATAACATAATGGCGTATGATCATCCCATAAACCCTATCATATACCATTTTGTTGCCTCAGGACCCAAGACCTCGAGGTTCCTTCAGCTTCCCACGTGATAACAGCGGTATTCCCATACCGCTTCCCACTTTCGTCTGTCGTCACAATACTCTATAGCCAAATTAGGCTTAGTGTAATTCCGCATCACGTGTAGATGAAGCCAGCAGAGGTAAGTTTTCACTCAATATGATACAGGCTAGTTTATTAGGATTGAGCACCTTCAAAAGGCCATGCGAGACCGTCAACCATCATATGGAATACTTGGAAAAGCAGCGCATTTTGTCAATGAACTTCGCTCACAGTGTAGTGTGTGTGTATTTAATTATTAATTAACAGTTACCTATTACATACTGTTACATTGCTGTGGCGGTCACTCCGCTCTTGTTCAATTCCAAAACCACACCCAAAGTCAGGGAACCCAAACAGCTCATTTGGTTTTCCTGGTTTTCGAAGTCCGTGCGCTTGGTTTTAGCCGCGGAACCAAAACCACGCGAACCGAACAGGCCCTTATTGTAATTAATAAGGGGCTGTTCCATCTCGCGTCAGTATTAGCAGCGGGCCGTCGGTATCAAGTAAGCATCAGTTTCCGCTGAACTGACGGGGCGTTCCGGACAACCACACTGACGGTGTCAGTATCGCGTGATACTGATAGATACGGTGACCCACCGATTCACACTGAGGTCTTGGCAGCCAAGCCGCGGGTACTGCGCTTGGGACCCATTCGGGTTTGGGAGACCATCAATTATTGTCCGTGAGATACCACACCTCCAGAGGTTGGTTATCAGCACCAGTGTCATAGCGCGAGGTGCGGCAGAAACATGACTTCGATTGCCAAAACACACTTTCATGAAGCATTTGGGGAAAAACCGTCATAATATAGCAACATAATATTCAACCCAAAATAATAATAATAGCAAATTTTTGTATACTTTCTTCATATTTTGCTCTCAGGATTCCTATCATCAGTACGGAGCATTAAAGCGATATTACGATAGGTGCTGTTCGGACACGTGTGCTACGACTCACCGCCCTCATCCCAGAAGATTGCTGCTAAAGATTTGCTGCTATCTGTGGTACAAAGCGACTCAGAGGCGGTTCAGAGGCTTCTGAAAGATATAATAATGATCTAGTGAAATTACCATAAGAGAATTAGTTAGAACAGGGAATTCTAGAATTTTAGTAGTGATATACAAGTATTAATTTCATTCTATTCACTGAGAGCTTCAGTCCGTGGTGCTAGGCGCTCGAGAAAGCCTTTACGCCTCTTCGAAGGCAAGCCCACAAATTTCTCTGCATTCCGTTCCAGCTCAAGCTTCTCCATTACTCTAAAGCAATAGTCCGGGTCAAGGTCCGGAAACTCTCTCTCAAGCACCATCAGAGCTTGTTGGAATGGTGTCTTAGGTGCGATAGCCATTGACAGCGCGTTGAGAGATTCACTTAATATATTGGCCCCCTTTAAAGATCCCTCGGCCAGAGCCTTATTTCCGGCGAGACGCTTGGTTGTGAGACGCTTGGTTGGCCGTTGGTGAATGGCTGAGCTATTAGCGAGTGCCCGCTTGCGAATATTTCCCGTTTGATAAATGTTATCACCGTCTGGCAGATTTGGAGTATTGCTTTGATCCTGAGATTCGCCGTTAGGTTCGCCATTTTCGTCATCCGAAACCTCCTCAGCAATAGTACTAGTCAAGTCGGTCCCATCTTCTATGACAGAGTCAGCACCGACGGCGTGACCGGTCGCGGTTCTCTCCCCGCAGAGCTCAGATAGGAGATCGGATAGGTCAGGGAGGCAGCCTCGAAACTGTTGTCGATCGGAGTGCTGAGCGAAATATTCATCCACGACGTCCTCATCATTGAAAGGCACACCGTTATCGTCTCTACCCCAGCCTGAGGTGGCCGCTAGGTGATCAGACCAAC
>JAHQZX020000511.1:0-10791 GCA_019804575.2 Pseudotulostoma volvatum
AGCAGGCATTGTCTAATATTATTCTTTGATAATAAGATATAATATGGAGGTACAATTGAAGAATAAATCACTCTATAATCTATGTGCAAGATATTACTAGGTATTCACACTGCAACCTTCAGCTGAATAGGTACTCTACCCGACATGATCCTGTAACCACGTGACCTAGCGACGAGATGGGTTCAAGGCTTCCGCCACCATAGATTCTGTGGCGAGATCACATGATTTACACCAGCCAACATCACCGTTCGACATGACCAAGCAAACATGACCACTAAGTAACTCCTGTAAGGTAGCGGGCCGCCGACTGTACCATGGTAGCCATTCAGCCAGGGTACTATATACACAGGATCCTGCAGGACAGTTTAATCGCAAATCAGGCCAGCATTCACTAACTACTAATATAACAGCAGCATCAAAAAGAACTTTCTATGCATGTAGCGTTCAAGCCGGCTAGATGTCTGGAACTATTACAGTAGTTGAGGGCGGCTAAAGTTATCATTCCCTTGCCATAGTCGTGCAATTCCACATGTACCTCAACGAACCGAAGAGGGCGAACTCGCCGTGACATTGCATGCTCTCTGCGATGGATCTGGAAAAGATGTGGATATATAATGTCTACTGAGAGAAGAACACTCTTTAATTCATATCTGCATACCACTAGGGCACCCGTATACGTTATATTCTTCTAGGTGTTACAGTAATTACGGTACAAACCACAACGGCACAAATCATTTCCACTACGAACATTACAACCATGGTCTCCATAAAAAAACTTCCCTACTGGTGATATAATTTGACAATTCAAACTGTCACAATGCACGTCCCCTGAGGCCTCAGAACCCCAAGATCTCACTCAGGATAGAGGGGCACTTAGGATCAGGTAATATACATATTATCACTGAACGGCGAACGAAAGATGGGAACGGCATATATTCCCGAGTTTTAAAAGTGCACTCCGGCAAAACCGTACATAGCAATGTAGGTGTCATCTAAGAGGCGAAATTTGACTAATGGAGTGTTTATATATCTCAGCATGCTCAGACCTGTCGAAAATAATCACATGGTAAAAGGGCTCCAAATTTTGAAGGTGGTGAGGACTCATGATCATCGAGCTGGTCGGGTCATCGACTTCTCCTTGGCCACGTGGGCCATAAAATGCAGTCAACCAAGCTGGAGCCAGCTTTAAATGCCTTGATAAACAATATCGAATGTAGATAGCTCCAATCCTAGCATTGAGATATTAATGTATATATGTATCCGCCGACGTTCGAATTTTCGCGGAGCGATGACCCGATGGTCAGCTTGATGTCCCGACCAAAATTGTCCGTTCCAGGTGGTTGTTAATCAGATGGCGCTGATACTAAGTCGGGGAAGGGCTTTTGAGAGTTCCGAGTGATCCAGCCAGAGGTCTCACTTCTTGCTTCGACTCCTACTTCACTCCAAAAGCCCAAAATTTCAGGATATCGAGATATAGCTCGTGTCTGCTCGCCGGTGAGTCTCTGTTCCTCATGCCTAGCCTAGCTACTGTTCGATAAAGGAGGCTTTCTGAGGGAGCCTGTACAGGAGGACTACATATTGAAAATCAGGTTTAGTAAATTCATTCCGGTACTTTTTTCAACAGTGAAATCGCTTGACACTCTTGACCGGTAAAGTCGCCTACCTATCTTTGGTATATAGAAAATGAGAAGACATTTCAACGAGTTTCCATGAGATGTCCTATAAGCGAGCGCTTGTTTAGTTTGTACATCCGATTAGCCCTCGTTTGCTGCCCGACGCTAGTAGCCATAGTCGCCCAAGTCGTTTTTGAATCCTGCATCCTCACCTGGATCTCTCATCCCTGTTGGCTCGAGTGAGGAATCATTGGGATCATCTAGTAGTAACGTTGATTGAAATACGTAGCCGCCTAACATGCCGAAGCGAGGGAGATTTATTTATCATCTCTCCACCGAAGCGGAAGTCCCCGGGAACAGAACCTTGACGTGCCGGACTAAAATACATAGTAACGGACGGCCGAAACGCTAACTATAGGTACCTGATAGCATAAGATAGCATTAGTATGTATGATATAGTACTACTATAGTACCGCCAGCGCTGCAGGGCGGGCGGTCACGCTGGCGGTCAGTCAACCCCTCAATAATAGAGTCATGCGCCTAAACATTTACAACTCAAAACAACTTTCCTATATCACCTTCACCAGGATTCCCACTTATCTCAGGGAACAAGATATAGAATAGCATATCGTCTTTCGATTCGCTAATCACGGCTCATACTTACTTTCCCTAGCCGCCATTGCCCGCCAGTTCAAGTGCGACTAGCGTGCTAGGATTATCTATGCGATAACTTTTGTCCTTCGTCTACATCCTTCAGTAGCCATCAGATTTCTCTGGGCTTTCTAATAGCGGATTCTCACACGTAAATTGCGCGTGTGATCACGGTCCTTTGGTTGATAGCAAGAATTCACCTGTCTGCGCGGGCAAGCTGAGAAACTTGCGAAAGGTTCACGGCTTTGTAGCAAGCAGAAGGCGCTAGCCTTGGGAAGGGGGGCCTGCAGTCATATGAGGGCCAGCATGGCCACGTTTTTTGAAGATCTCTGGTCCAGCATCTTTACGCCGGGTCCGACGCCTACGTTGCTGGTGGCGACCAATATCACATTCGCTGCCTTACAAGTCCTTCTCTTCATCCTCTTAATCGTCACTTACAGTGTCCACTTCTTCGTCTTATCGTTCTTGTCTGGCGCCTTGTGGTGGTCAATCAATTGGTTTGCAAACGAGATCCGGATGCAACAGGCTCACGAAGAGGCGAAGGAGAAACAAAAGGCAAAGTCTCCCGGGAAGAGTAAACAAAAGGGAGATCCTATGAAGACCCCTTGGGCAGTCGACAATACCGAAAGCGATACGGAGACAGAGTGTTTGACGGAAAGTCCACGTTTCAAAGTAGTTGCAGTGGACTCCACGATCAAGTCAACTGGCACGGAGGCTCTCGGTGTAGAGACCTTTGCGACTCAATCGGATGAAGCAATGAAAAAGCGGCGGAGTGGTGTGGGAGGAGAAAGCTCTGGTTATACAAGCACAGATAGCGAATGGGAAAAGGTGGATAATAATGGTAAGAATGGATAAGCGTGGGATTCTACACGTTGCAGGAATTATACTCAAAATTCTGCCGGCTGGAACAAATCGGTCCATCCTGAGACCCGCTACCTAGGAATTCGACGCTGGCAGATGATCCTGTTGTGCACATTGCCCCCGCTGTTTGATTGTTCTTACTAGGCATGCTAATTCTCTCTGGTCGTTCGATACCCGTTAGAAGATAAAGTTATATTAGGACTAGTCATAAGGAATTCACAATAGAGCAGGAAGGGATAAAGTTGGTAATTCGAGCGCTTGGAGGTTTTACGCTGTCCTGATGTCTCTAGGAAACTTCGGATGTTGTTATCCATGACACGAAGTATAGAATATGTGCCTCGCTTTTGTATGTTTTTTTTTTTCTTAGAGAAAAAGCCCCGCCACGTTAAGCCACCTGTTCATATCATACCGGACTCAATTAACTTCTATCGACAAATCTTTCCGGCTATAAAAATGTAAAGTCGGGCTTTTCATCCTTTTAACCGAAAGCTGGATAAAGTGATAAGCCTCGGTTTTATTTTCCAAACACTTCAAGGTATGATACTGATATAACATCCCACCACACTAGGACATAGTTACCGGCACTAGTACACAAACAGTTAGCTACTTACTGTCACCCCACCATTTTCGGAGCCGTCCGAGATGGTTTATGTTGGTCCAGCTTGTAATTATTACTTATTACCCAATAGTGTATACAATGCAATGGCCCTACGCCTTAATAAATTACCTTAATTATTTATTTCATATGATAGTAATGCACATATTCCATAAACGCATAGGATATCAACCAAGGGCCTTATCTTAGTACGCCATACTAGTGACTATTCATTTGATCGAGATTCATATGGACTCATGCAGGATTGAGCAGAATACGCCCACAGCGCCGGACGCCGTGCTTCTTCAGCTACTTCAAGCGTTGGCATTGCTCCTATCTTTCCCTTCCTGTATCGGAAGCTGGTCTCATGGACTATAGGCTCTGGTGGTATTAGAGGCAACTGCTTGCGATTGGCAAGCTTTTTTTTCATGATATGAAAGAAGCTTTTCGACACCACTGAGGAAGGCATTTGCAAAGAGCTCTGCCATTCCTTGCTTGGTATGTGACAGTGGTAGAAAATTTCCAGCCGTTGGTTAGAGTCCTTCCCTGGAGCCGCTTTCGATTCTCTTCGGAGAGCTTTCGAGTATTCTGTGTCTCCTTGTGGTGCAAGGTATTGTCGAATTGCTTGTCCATCCTTGGTCTTGGCTGATTCTTTGACGATGGCAGAGTCTTTCATAAAGGCCCAGCTCCGCAGCCGTATAAAAGCAGCCTCTTTCGGCTCAAAGGATCCGTTTTCGTCGGGATCTTAGTAAGGCAGTGGGGCAGTGGAAGCTAGTGCAGTGACAGCAGCCATACGGCCCATGATGCCAGCAAACTGAGCTGCAACTTTCTTTAGCTGTCACTGTCTCACTGGTAACTCAGTGAAGGTTGGGTTCCGTGAAATTGGGCATTTAAAACCACAGTGGCAATGTTAAGGAGAAATATGTGAGTGTCGGTACGTTCACGTACCGAAGTGAGACATGCAACAGTATAATCTATATTATACTATTGCTGGTGTCTGTTTTGCTAAAGGGAACCGCTATCAAGAGGATTTATTTACAGTGGTGCTGACTAATCACCGCTAAGTCTCCCACCCGAGACTCCTAGTCCCTATTATACCGATAGTGAGAATCAATCCGTTGGCAATAATCTTCTAGTGACGTTGAAGGTCATATTAACCTTCAATTATGCAGGTCGGTTCAGAAGGGAGTGAGGTTTTTAATCATTAAGAGAGCTAAGAACCACCTATAACATCATTGTACATGGTAAATTAAGGCTATGCGGAATATGGCACGTGACTATATATAAACTGCATTGAAAACTGTGGTTGATGATGGGTGCACGGACTGTCTTGATGCTCGTTGGGGAACAAGCAGACATAATATGCCCTACTCGGGACATCGCCCTGATAGGTCCCAACTTGACTAACTATATAGCTTTAACTAGCATTAACTATGACTTAAGGGATTTAGAGTAGGAGCATGGAATACTTCCTCAACACAAAAGTGAAGCAACACCTGTTTAGCAAACATAAAATCGACTCAGAGTATGCACTCTGGAATGCTTCCGTATCAATAAACCCTGATTTGGAGTTATACATACTATTATAGTGGCCAAGGGCTCCATATCAATAGCCTAGTACTTCTTAATGTCGGGTTCACGATTTGAACTTCCACATTGTCACCTGGCCTACAACCTGAATTTCAAGATCGTTTCTTTCAACTAGGCGGTTGAGGACAGCTCGATCGACTTAAATTTTCGCTGGTCGCCCCTATTAAATGCTACTAAGAACAAGAGGGAAGAGATAAAGAAAAGAAAAGAAATAATAGTGAATGTACCAAATACTCGCTGTTAGGGCTCAGTCTTGAGCCACAGAAAGAGGGAAGGAAGTGCTGGAAGAGGGTGAGAGTCCCTGGCAATGGATGTCAAATGCGAAGGATCTTTTTTTGTACAAGGAAAATAGTCTCATAGAGCCGGGCTGGGATTATTAAGAGCTAGAAACATTGAAATGATAGAATCACTACCAAACTGGGTTATATAAGGTGTTATACCACCTAATAAGGGTCGTGTGAGGCCACTATAGCTATGATAGTCATCGATGGCCCAATGAATAGTAATTGATATGATTAGATAGATAGGCCCTTGTAAAGGAATTATCACGTGGGCACTAGCGCCTCGGCTAGTGACGGACCGCACTCTCAAATTCTTCATAGTAATAGATAGTCATCTAAGTGATAGCTAAGCTAATCAAGTCCTTCATTATTACTTCCAATAACGTTCTATCACACGTACAGTTGACTAATATGCTCACTGCGCTCCATATTCCTATGATTTCTTAACAGCCCTTTCTTTTGGCCTGGGGCATTGAGGTAAATTTATAATGTCAACTGCAAAATGACTCGCTTTGCAAGTTCCTACCCAAATAAACATAAGTATGAAGGTATGATTCGACGATTCGAGAGCGTACGATAATTAGTTACCTTATTCCACTGTCACGTGTACTCGTGAATCAGGAGCGCCTTCCCACGCCACAGCCGCGTTGTCGCGCATACCTTAATCACGTATTTCAAGAGTCAAACCAATGGGGCCTATGCTCTAAGGATTGCGACGCTGAATGGCTCACCTCACCTCATATTATCACCTAGATATTCGTCAGTCTTATCCACGGCGGGTATGGTGTCGCGGGAGGGAACGAGAGGGATGACAACATGTCCCTATACAACAGTGCCACGGCAATGTACCGAAAACGTGTCTTCGATTCAGTTTTTGCACCTGCGTCATTATATGATATCGCACCTACTCCCGTAGCGACACCGCCGACGGCTTTCATTGCTCCTGGTCAGCCGTTCGGATTGACCCTCGTTTCTGCCGCAACGCAAAGCCAGCAACAGGCCCATCTACCAACCGTAGGAGATGACCCCGGTCAAGGGGACGACCCATGGCCAGAGCAGGTTCGTTTAGACCGGGCTTGGCATGTCGCGACCACCTTTTTATCCGTAAATGATATTGGGTTCGAAGCATTAGCAGCATCGGAGGAGTTTGATGAGATACTGCTCCTGGAGAAATGGGTACAGCAGTCTCCTTCGCCAGAGACATCTGATGCTTTGAATTATTTGGTGGGGTCATTGTCCGGCGAAGGAGCCTCACATGCGAGATCGAAAGATTATGATTTAGCTGAATGGTACGGAAATGAGATGCGGCGGCATTTTCTAGCAAATTTTAGGGATGGATTAGTCCAGGTACGTAGGTGTCGCCTATGAGAGCCCTTCTATGCACAAAGCAAATACATTCTAAACCCCAAAAGCTTGTACAGCACCCAGAGTACGATGGAGTACTTAGTAGGTTAGTTGGATACCTACAGCTGGCGCAAAGGATTTACTATACACCTTTCCTACGGTTTCTTGTACCACTTTTAAATCCTACAAGAAAGGAGATCACCTTCATCAATCTTAGACGAGATTTCCATGCTATAGTCGCATATTCGCTACCCTCGTCGCAAACTTCCACGCTTCTTGCCGCAGAACTTGCAACAGATGCATTTTACATCCTGGGGATACACAATGCGACCACAAAGCAAAAACTGCGGCCCAGGATCACCAAAGACAATGAATTTGGAAAGGATGATATGAACATTGACCAAAACTTTACTTCGTATCATAACTGGAGGCACCAGGCCTCTGGGGCCGCTCGTGACCAAATGATAGTAGAAGGTGATGGTATCCAGGCTGCTACGGCAAGAGGGCGTCTACTATCATTGCTCGAGGGAGTACAGGATGTGGGACTGGGTGGCAGCAGGGGGCAAAAGATCTTCGCTGGTGTGATGAACGCTATGATGACCGAATTCATTAGAGCATCCTACTCTGGAGAGTGGGAGTCACCCTCCCTTGTCACTCATCATCTACGACTATGGATCGAGAATGTTTTTGCTAGATTGGTGGTGGAGGTGCTAAACATCTTCAATGTATCTGAATCGGAAGTGACGCCACGCGGTCATCTGGACGTTCTCCTAAGCGACGTAGAGAAATGGCAGGAGATAGGCATTACCTGCCTAGGCGCCCTCCGAACGAGCGAACTATTCGACGTGATTGTCGAGTGGGACTCGAGCCGAGGAGCGATCGAAGACTTGAAGCATTATGCAAGCAACCCAAATTCCCGCTTCAACCTAACTAATTCCTTCATCATTACTCTTAATCAGCGACTGCTGCAACCTGGTGCTGCAACAGTTGAGATTCTACAGCTGTATATATCGATAATCCGTGCCTTCAATTTCTTGGACCCTAAAGGAGTTCTTCTCGATAGGGTCGCCCGCCCAATTCGAAGATATCTCAGAGATCGCGAAGATACGATTAAAGTCATTGTTAGTGGCCTCCTAGCAGACGCGACTGGGACAAGTGGGCAAAGCGCATTCCCCATTAGCGATACCCTTACAGAACTGTCAGCTGAATTAATTAAAGCTCATGAGCAAACTTATCGAAATGATTCCGGTGAGCTAGATTGGGATGATATGAACTGGGTTCCGGATCCAATAGATGCAGCACCAGACTATAAGAAGTCGAAAAACTCGGATGTTATTGGCAGCCTAATAAGTCTCTTTGAATCGAAAGAGACTTTCGTCAAGGAGCTTCAAACCATGCTAGGAGAACGACTCCTTAGAAAGCGAGCAGATTTTAGTCAAGAGCTGTCTGTTTTGGAGCTGTTGAAGGTTCGCTTCGGGGATGGAGCCTTGCAAGCCTGTGAAGTCATGTTACGAGACATCTTCGATTCAAAACGAGTCGATACGGCAATCAGGAGTGATCAAGGTTTGACCAGGAACCGGCTGTCTCCTCAAAGAGTAGTTTCATCTCATGATGATGTTGTAGTTTCAGAACAATCTAACGACATACCCCAACTTCATGCGAAGATCTTATCGCGTTTCTTCTGGCCGACTCTCCAAGATCGGCCCTTCAAAGTCCCGAATGAAATCGTCTTGCTACAGGGGCGGTATTCGGCGGGATTTGAATCCCTTAAAAAATCTCGCAAACTTACTTGGCTTAATGGACTGGGCCAAGTTACCGTAGAATTGGATTTGTCTGATCGTGTTTTCACAGACGAGGTGACCACTTGGCAGGCTAGCGTGATATATGCGTTTCAATCTCCTTCAAATAAGGACTCAAAACAGGCCGCAGGTCCGGTGTCAAAGACTGTCACGGAGCTCTCCCAACAGCTGGAAATGTCTGCCTTCCTCGTGCGCAGTGCGTGCCTTTTTTGGGTGAGCAAAAGGATCCTCACTGAGCCTCACCATGACACGTTCGAGGTTCTTGAAGTTCTACCGAATGAGAACGAATGGGGCTTCGGTGATTGCGAGGACGCGAATATGGATACGGCCGCCGGCGACCCCCCGAACCGAGCAAGCGGTGCCTCAGCGGTTGCAAAGGAGCTGGCAGACGCAGCCGCAATGGAGAAAATGAATTTATATTGGCAGTTCATTGTCGGGATGTTGACGAACCAAGGCGCCATGCCGCTACAGCGAATCGTCATGATGCTGAGGATCGCAGTGCCGGGGGGTTTCCCTTATAGTAATGAGGAACTGAGGGAGTTTCTCACCAGCATGGTTTCTCGAGGAAAGTTGGAAGTAGTCAGCGGTGGGAGTTATAAACTCGCGGCTGGATAGTCTTGACTGTATGAGTTGACACATTAGGTAGAAATCCTTCTCTTTCCTTTCATTTATGATTAAAAATGTACCCCTTGCAACCGTTTGAAGTAACCTCCATGATAGTACTTGCTTAGGTATTATTCATAATTCATGATATGATACACATAACATTAATGCATACATACTATACTGTACATCATTAACTGCTAAGCATCTTTACAGGTCTTTTATATGTAATAATAATAATATACGTAATAAACGGTTACGATAAAGAAAACCGATAAATAACTCCCAGGTCGTACGATACCTCGTCCATCCAACCTGGTGTCCAATAACCAAAAGCAGACATTATCAAAACTGTCCATAGAGGATTGCTATTGTTGTATTATTTAACGTCTTTAAGTGGCCGAGAGGCTACATAGGGTGGAATTACTATTAATATACATTATGACACTGATTGGCGCCGGAGGTAGGTGCCTCCCAGAGATCACCAGGGTGCTTTGTAGCCCGTGCCGTGTAGCAGACAGATGAGAAAGGAAAAAAAAAAAAAACACAAAGACAATCTAGACTTGCAAACGGCCCGGCGTCTGCTGGCTTTCGCGCCTCGGGGGCTTCCGGGAGATCGGCGCTGTCTTGGGACACGAAGAGCTGTCTGCTGCATGCTCACCATTGCAGTTCACACACTTGGTACAGCATTCGAGCGGATGCTCAGCTGTCCGATGACCTAGGTCACCGCACAGCCTGCACCTTGGCGTGTCCTTACAGCCTTGCGTTCTGTGGATTCCCCAGCACCTTTTACACTGAGGCGGTCTCACACAGGTAGGATACTCTACCCTCAGCCGGGCCCCCATAACTACTACAGTCTCAGGGGTATCCTTCAATCCCCCAGCCCAACAAGCTAAGCGAACTGAGGCTTTGCATATCCCTCCTGCTTTCTGACCTAGCGTATAGACTCTGGGGCCGCGCCGAAAGCTTCGGTAACTTCCGGGAGGACGTCTCCTTCGATCGAGACATCTCTGGCGTACAGGCTGTTTACCCCATTCAGCATTATCATCCTTGTTGGGAGGTCATGCACCTTAACCACCACCTATTTCTCATCGCTCTCGACTCGTCCGTTCCCTAGGGCTTGGGAAATTTTCTCCTTGTCGGACAATAAGTCTTCCACCGTAGCCCCAGCTTTCGGTGTGGTGGCGATCCCGGTTCGAACGAAGAAGGCCGTCACAGCCTCTTTACCAAGCGGGAGGATGCCGTTGATCGTCTTTACGACGTATAGCGGGTGGACAGACCATAGGGCCGAGTCCTCTGGCAGCCTTATGAACACCCTATTTGATTGGGCCTGCTTCCTGGCTGGTGTAGGCTGAGCCGGCCTCTTCGGGAGGCTCATAGGCGCCGCTTTCCGGGCAATCTCAGCGTATGTCTTTAGGGCCTCGGGTTGAGAGGCCCTTTCCTTAGCTTTGGGG
>JAHQZX020000512.1:0-10791 GCA_019804575.2 Pseudotulostoma volvatum
CGAAGACAAAGACTGTGAAGAGACTGAGATGTGGAGTCGTACAGTCTGCCATAGCCATGAAGGCTGCATGCGGACTCCAAACTCGATTAAATAAATAAATAAATAATAGGGCCGTGCACGTGACAGGGAATACGTTTAGTAGGCTATTATGTATTGTTGGAATATACCGGTAGTTGGACTGTCGGGTACAACCAACTGTTGCGAATACTAGTAGCAACTTGGACGGTAGGAATGTACCGATAGTTGGAACAGTTGGTTGTACCCGACAGCCCAACTACCGGTATATTCCAACACTAAGTACAGAGAGAAAGGGCTTCACCTCATGGTGGTGAAGATCTAAACAATACGGCGGAGTGGCTAACTGGAGGTAGAAAGCGGTGTCTGATGGCAGAATGTAACTGACAAGTCGGAAATAGTTCAGGCCAGGTCGTCACAGTGACGTAGAAAATTTTGCTTTTGACGGTTTTAAAACGGTGGCCATCTACCTCCATTTTCAAGTGAACTTGGGCAACAAATGACCTGTATTCCTTTTGTCGTTTTGTAGAATCTTGCTCGTCTCCCCGGTCGGATCTGTGAGCAAGGCCTTGCCTTCAACGGCTTCGTGAGGAGTCATATTCTTGGCGAGGTTTTGCAACCCTAGCTGAAGGTTCGCGTTCTTATCATTCAACGCTTGCACCTCATTGTTTAAGCGAATGACCTCGGCATCGTAGTCGTTTATGGCCTTTTCTTGGCCAGAGAGCACAGCTTCGATAGTCGTAAAAACTGTCCGCAGTGTCGCTTGCAGCTCCGCATATCCTGCGGACCGCTCAAGGATTTTGGGACTGTGACCGCGAGGCTAGAGGACTGGATACAACCGGTAACTCGTGTGAAAGGATCATGATGCCGGGCTTCCATGTCGGATTCTGGAACAGAGGTGCTCGGAAACTGAGGTGCTTGGGAACTGAAGTGTTCGGGAACTGAAGTGCTCGGGAACTGAAGTGCTTGGAAACTGAGGTGCTAGATGCTCTAGAACTAGAGTGCTCGGGGATTGAGATGCTCTGGAACTGAAGTGCTTTGGAACTGAGGTGCTTTGGAACTGAGAGGCTCTGAGGCTGAGGAACTCTAAAGCTACCTAGGCCGGTGAACATGAAGATATCTGGTCTAAAGAGATAAATGATGCAACAAACTGTTACAGAACCTGAAGATATAGGCACTTATGATTATATTGTTGCACGAAGAAGAGAAAGAGGCTCTGAAGAGACCCCCCCCCGCACTAGATACAAATAACTGTCCTAAGTCATGTGATAACCGGACATCAATGCCCGTAACATCATCATCTGGCTCGGCATTACGGTTACCTGAGGCTGCAATCGTGAGCTGGGTGAGTTTTTTTTGGTGCAGCTCTCTTTCCTGTGCCCGGCGTTCCTCTTCAAATGCCAATTCTCTATCACGGCGCTGGTCCTCATAGGCCGCCCGCTTGCTCGCCGCCCCTCTTCAAATGCTGCCAACTTCCGTTGGTGATCAAGTTCTAGTCGGGCCTTTTCTACCTCGATTTGGCGTAATTCGTCGTTCAAGGGGCGTTTGTTGGATGCCTCTAAGTGCAAGGGGCGTTGGGGCTCGAGCTTCTGCGTGAACAGGGGACTGAGGGGGCTGCTGAGCTTGGTGACTTTCCGGCTGCAGGCGGGGTTCAAAGGTGCTGGCAGAGTTTTCGCAGGCCATTGGTCTCGCCCGTCTGGTTGCAGGAGCCATTATACAATCTTGCGAAGAGGTGTATGAGAGGGCGTATTTGGTACGAGCTAGGGCTATGGATGTGGACGAAAAGACGAAACAAGGCGTATGCCACCGAGGAAGCTGGTGCTACCGACGGCAATAGCAATGGAAAGGGACGATGAGGAATGAGAGAGAGACCGAGAGAAGGAAAAAGGAAGAGACGTGGATGCACGGACCACATAAAACCATATCATCTCGGCCGCCGCTACCGATCCACCAACCTTGATCCGTTCGAACATCCTCGTTGCTTTGGCTTCTCCGAATTGAGCGGATAATATTTGTGAGCTTTCCGATGAAACTACGCCCTCGCCAAATTCGCCTCAGCTCTCCCATATCACTTTTTAGCTCAGCTCCCTCAACTGCTAGTTCGAATGTCTCGCGATTTTCACCATGTAAAAAGGCTTGCGCAACAAGAAGAGTGTGAGCAAGGCACCTTATCCAGCGCTTAAATCGGTCCGCCCTTTTGTAATTCGGATCAATGTTGCTCAAGATATGGTCAATGGCTGTGCCGTTAGTTGCTTCATTATCCGTTATGAAGAAATCTATCCGACCGTCGATTTCCACTCGCGGAGGGTCGGTATGATATGAGCGGCAACGTTTGCCCCGCTATGGTCACCGAATAGGCGTCATACTAAGTTGAAGATGCCGCCGCTTCCAATTCTCATCAACAAAGTGGGCGATCAGGCTGATTATTTGTTTTCTAGCAAAGGGCGCCGTCCAAGTATCAAAGGAAATTGTAATACGGCTTCGCGACTTCCGGATATTTTTTTGTCGCTGGTAATCGCTAAGTACCCACTTCCGAAGGGTATCACTAGACTTAGGGAGATAGTCTAGCACGGTGCGGTTGATTAAGCGAATAAAAGACGAAAAAACCGATTTTCCCCCATCGTTATAGCCAGGTGACAGCAAATCGCCCGTTGGAGGAAAAGGCGATGGAAGTTCATCTAACAATTTTCTACTAAATAGATGGCCGGCCGCTTGCGAAATGAAGCTGCTGACGATTGGGGAATTCTTAGATGGCTCTGTGCTTGGAGTGCTCCTTTTGCTCTAGCCTGACAAAATGCTTGTCCGTTTCGACTATTCCATGTTCATTCTTGAGGTCACAGAAAGGAGTGCTTGTCGCTTTTGCCACATATATGGTTGACTTCTTCTCCATGTGCTTGCAGACCAAGCATTGCCAACATTTTGCCCCATCCTCAACTCTCTTTAACTCAATCCCAAGCTTCCACACTCTTGATTTCTTCCCACCAGTTCCCTTATTTTTTCGTGCTACGTTTTTCGCCTACACGTATTCAGTACCATCGACAATGAGGCTGTTATGCCCATCATTATCACAATTGCTGGCTCCAGCTTAGGTGGAAGATTGACTATTGTCTTCATCATCGCTGTCGATATTGAGATCGAGTAAGAAGGCATTAATGTCGTCGAGATCCATTAGTTAGGATATTCGCAGGTACCGGCGGTTGGGGGAAATCGTGAGAAAATTTCAGGCCAACGGCAGTAGGGACAGCGAATATAGAATAATCAAGAGAGGCGACGACGAATATCATTTGAGGAGGGGATCGGATATCACCAGCCTTAATTAAAATATGTTGCCAGATTTTTATTTGATGTTGTGGTAGGGCTGGGGTTCGTTGCTTGAAGGGGTATCGTTATTTAGAAATGGCTATTCTATTCCAATGGCAGCGGAATGGAGGACATGAAAGACAACAGTGATCTAGCTACCATCCCTAGCTACAGTAGCTTGCGGACAGGGTATTGGATATTCATGTGGCCACTCAATAGTAAGAATCGCAGGAATTGATATCCTAATTGGACAACCGTAGAATATTTACATTGCTCTACTGCCCCAGACCTTCCACAAGAATCATGGGGTGGTACACTACATACCAATGAATGCCTTGATCCTGTGCCTATCTCCGCCGTAATTAGTAGCTTGCGATTTCACGTCTGTCATACGGGCCTGAATATGTGCTATCACTGCAGTCGGTGTCTTTGTCCAGCAAGAAAGGACCGCTAGTTCACGAACGATACAATTGCTCACAGCATGTATAATATTTTGGTTTGAAAGAGGGACAAGTATGTACACAAAGAGGGACAGAAGTTAGGGGTTATGATACTCCCCAGTAAAATAATGTTACAGTAATCTAGTAGTCCTCAGGACTTCACACCCCAAAAATAATAGAGAGGCTTGACAGAACCTGAACACAAATGAGAGAAAGGCATTTCAGCGCCTCACAACGGTGTTGGACAGATGAAGTCTGCGTCGTTTCCAGGAGACTCGACAAAGTTGCTCTGAAGGTCGGATGGTCCCTGTACTCCGGGGGGATAATGACTCAGTGCAGCGTTCTTACTAGCAAGTTGTTTCGCAGTGGTAGGGCAGCCGGTTGTTGATGCGAAGCTTGAGACTGGGAGCTTCATACGAGAGACGTCATTGTCTTGGACCTGAAAAACGTTAGCACAAGAGAGTCTAGCATTAGGATCCCCGAGGACGTTACAGTAATCCCGTTTTTCCAACCATTGATAACGATTGCGAAAGCAATATTGCCAGAGAAGGTGTTGTCTCTGACAGTTGTAGGGCCGCTGTGAGCGGCGGTGCATCGACCTGACCACACACATCCACCAAGGCCAATGCCAAGAGCAAGAAGCTTGTCGCCAATGAAAGTGTTTCCAGTAACCTCGACACCAGAATAATTGCCACCGTATGAGAGGTCCACCAAGTTGACTCCCCCGAAAGCTTTATCCGTTGCTGAAGAGCGAATAATGTTCTTAGTTACGATGGTGCCTGGGGCGCCAAATAGCACAATACCACCATCGGTACTGCCGGTAATCTTCAGAACGTCAGCATAATATCAACGATACAGACGAGATAGGGAAGGAACTCACTTCATTATTAGAGACCACAGATTCGGTACATCCCATGGAGATACCGTCAGCCCAAAGACCCTGACCAGCAGAGTTTTTTGAAGACTGCCCACATGGCCCAATGTCATTGTATGAGACCGTAGCATTTCTACACGGGTTGGTAGCGATACCGCTTTCAATGAGATGCAAACAACTCCATCCCCTAGGGTTCCGTGACGCAACATGCTGAATGACCTGGCCCTGGCTGGCACCACCCATCTCAATATTGGCCGAAGCTGAGGATTCGAGTAAATGTCAGTTGATTCGGGTTCTGGCCTTGGGTAACGAGTTTTTAAGGGGTACGGACCGCCATGTAGATAGCCAAGGTTTGGCCGGTTTCCATCAACCTGAATATTCAGGACACGGTTTTCGTTATGTCTTCCGGTAATAAGGGCATTCCCGAAATTACTTCCTGGTGCCGCTATGATCGTTGCCCGAGTGGGTCCGGTAGGGTATCCTTGCGTAGATATCTCCTGATCATCGGCCGTGAATTCGATGGAATTAGTGATCTTGATTGTCGCTCCGGGACAAAGCTGCACTTTATCGCCAGCTTTTTTAAGGAGGTTGTTAATCGTGGTTTGATCACCAGATGATATACAGTCTGCATTTGCCAAATGTCCCGCTGCGAGCAAGCCGAGAAATGCTACTAAATGAAACATCGTAAGACTCAGTCGGTGCCTAGACAGCAATGTTGTCAGTTCCCTGATGTTCAATTCACACAACCCCGGTCGTAATCGGTGCTTTCACCCTTATCCTACAGGCTTACCTCTTGATATGGTACCTATAAATAGGAAACGAGTGACTTAAGAATTTAAGGAATGAAAGAAGATATAGTAGGGATTGACTATAGTTGGAATGTTCGTCAAGTATAACCCAGCAAGAGAGGCCGTAGGTATCAAGTATATATATATTATGGACATTATGGTTAATAAAAAATAGCGAATAGACCCCGGGGAAGCAATAGATGCCACTTATCTCAGATAAAGCTAGCAAATATTTCTTTATTTATTATTAATGACTTAATATTACAGTAATCCATTTTTATTATATCAATGATCCTGAAATGATTTCCTGGGTCCGTATATCAGGTATAGTTCATGCAATTAATACACACTATAAACACTATAATCTGACATCGATGGCGTGGTTCAAAACGCATGCCAATGATGGGATCTGTGCGATTATGACTTTTAAAGTAACTTCTTAAATATAGGATATGTTGGTCATCACATTTCATACGACTCTGTACGCAGGGATCGACCGGAAGATTACATATGTTAATACATAGGATCGCTACGTTAATAAGATGTGCAGGTCACTCTACACTTTGAATATATAGTATGATGCTCTTGCTTGATCGCAGCTCAGTGTTCTTTAGGATCATTAAGATCGACTTTCCAAAGGTCAACTTATTTTTATTATTAGGTGAGATCAAATTCTGAGATTGCTGTTATGAGTTGGCCTAACTAGGTATGTACTAGTGGCCCTAATTTGAACTAACACTAACTTTAAGCCCCGGTGGCGCCTTGGATTGGTTCAAACGCCTTGTGGCTTACCTTAGGTAAACTTACGGTCTGATGATGGAGGTCACTAGTGCTAGCGCAGGGTTATCATCTGTGTTTATCGCAGCGTGCGTTGGGTGTCCATACACGGAGCTAATCCCCTTAACGCTAACTAGCGAAGTTTGCTACGTCTCTTAATAATTATCGTCTATACTAACTTATATCGAAGGCCCGGAGACGAGCCGGAAAATCAAAACCCCAGCCCTTTCCAGCGGACGCTAATAAATATTGTAGCTAGCCTTTGTTTCTATTTGGTTGATTAGTAATCATCACGTGAGTAGGCTGCTAGACTATTTTATACTATACAGCAGTCTTTTATTACTTCATGAGGGTTCCTAAATAATAGGGCTCCTTCATCAGTGTGTCAGCTTGATCCATAACTGTATGAAGCATGCAGCAATCCTTGAAAATTACCATCGGTACATGCGGGTGATGGAACTTTACTGACAAGGTACGATGTAGCCTACGCTGCTACGCACCGAAGAGTGGAAAAGATTGACATCTCACTAAAGAGCTTATGTCCCTGGTGAAGATTATTAGAGTAGGATACTAATTCTTTATCATTATCTACATACCATATATTTTAATTTGCCTTGTTCTTTAATAATGCATCAGTCTCACAGGTGCGAACGGTAGTGCGGTACTTTGCCATTTGGAAAAGAAGTGGAGGCACTCGAAATTCACCCAATTAGGGCCACATGATAGGAGCTAACCCGGATTAGGTATCAAGTGGGGATGTTTCAATTACCAAAGACCCAAAATTTGAGTAGCATACTTTTGTCAATTAATTAAAATACTATAAATAAATGTTGTCTGCATTTGATGTTGTGGTAGGTCTGAGGTTCGTTGTAAAATTGTCGGGGTCGTTGCTCGAAGGAAGGATACATACAGTAGGTAACCCCCCAGATTGCTAGACTAGCACCTCACCTGGGAAGCAGGTAGCCCCGATCCGGCTAGGTCCTGAGCCAGCGTACTAGTAATTCCCCCGTATAATTTCTTTGTATGGGTCAGGTCTTGGTGACAAGCCGGATCCCTGCAGAGCGCTACATAGAAAAGGTAGCTAAATCAGGGTAAAGAACTCCAACCACGACCACCACTATATATGCAGGTACTTATCATAGTTCGTTTCTAGCTTCAAGTGTCCTGTTTGGCTTCAGGTCCCCGTTTTACTCAGTTTCGACTTTGTTTTATTCTGCCGGGTCTTTCTATACTTCAGACGCTAGACGCTCGCTTCAGCATAGCAAATCTCACGAGAACCCGGCGGAAGGAGCATTGTGCTTTAATTAGTTTGCTAATAATAGTAAAATTGTGAACTTTATTCTATACTAATACCAATCAGATCGTAATCCGCTCCTATCATATCAATTCGACTTCTGCATCATTTCTTTACGAACGGAATAAATGTCTGGGTATAGTTTATTCATCCAACACATTATGTAATCAACATCTCAATTTCTTATCATGATAAGCCTCGCACTTGTCCTGGCGGGAATTTCTTCCCACAGAATCTACCGGATATTTTTCTACGCTATACCCAATTAGTCGACCATCATCCATAATGAGTCACCTACTACCATACTATTCGGTAAGTGCGAGAGAAGTTATTGCGAAGGCCTACATAGGAGGCAAGTTGAAAGTGTTGAAAAAGATAATGTCGAAATCATGACGTACATACATTGGGATGGGCGATTCCACTAATCAGAAGATGGCGAATTTACAGACAATGATGATGCCGAGCCTCATGACAATTGTCGAGGTGCTGCTGCGTAATTCTAAGCGCCAGTTTACCTAGAAATTCAGGTACCCCTAACGCTCTGACTGGCACCGAGAAAAGGAGGAAGTGCGAGCATTTACAGCACCAGCGAGTAGATATAGTCAACCTTTGACTAAATTCTTTTCTCCCTGCCCTTCTTCAAGGACATTAACAACTATGCCAGATGTAAGACAGAAGACAGAGGAAATGGAAAATGGGGCAGTATTCCAAGGGTCGACAAGAAGTAATCTGGGCTCTCGAAAGAGGACTCATCGACGACGGAACCTTGGTAGGCCAGAACGTGTCGGGGCGTCTTGAGGTATCCCATCAGTCGATTGAATGATTGTTTTATGACTCCTTAGCGTCGCATTCCTTTTCCTCCCTATCCACTATAGGCCTGGTGAAGCCCCGCGCCGGGATGCTTAAACAACCCACCTTCGTGCCTGCCTTCCTATACTCGCACATATCGGGCGAGGCGGGGCCCTTCATTGGGAACATTCAAACTTTTTATTTTTGACTACCCATCTTGCAGTAATAGCTTGGTGGAGCACCTCATTAAAGTCTTTTAATTTTCCATCTTTCACTGGCTGAGCTTCTTTGTCTACCGCCTACCTGCCTACTTGTACGCCGGTGTGCAGTACTAGGTAGAGCCCCTCACTGCGTCACTTGAATTTTCGCCATTCCTTTTTCTTCTCCTCCTGCTCATAAAAGAACCACCCTATTAGAATAGAGCCTTCAATGAGAGCGATAGCACCCTGAATTGATGCTGCTGACAACTACGCCAAGGCTAACAGCTCTAGGACTTATCACCATACAGCTCCCAACATCATTCAGGTGAGAACTGTGCTGCCAATAACAATAATAAACCATTCTTCACATTCTGTGCGTGCGCTCCCTACGTGCGCTCTCCCCGATCTGCATAAAATGGTCGAGTAACGGTTTTCCAATTTGAAACTAGTCCTCCATGATCACGTGAGATGTCTACATAATATTACCGTAATATCACGTAGTTGACATGAATACCATTCCGACCCGACGCCAAAAAGATTCCAACTTTAATCGCTGATACCAACCTTCTAATATTTAGAGAAACAGCCTTTGAAGTTAAATAAGATGGATTTTGGATCCGACATCTGGTCCTTCCCTTCCCTCCAAGTTGAATCGAGCCCCGAAAAAAGAATCCTTCCCGGCAGTGATTTGAATTTGAATTCGTCCATCTAGGCTTTCCTGACCGCACACCTAAGGAACTAATTAAGTGGCCCTCCTGCTAAAGCCTCGTCTCATTGCCTGATAGGCATCAAGGTTAAAATCAGACCCAGCTCCTCAGGATATTTCACGTAATCAGTAGTGGTATCCCTTTGGATTTGTCTGAAGCGACTTATTAAGTTCCGGCCCGTGTGCGTTCTTTGTGGTTGAACTTTTGAGAGATCTAGAGCCCTATATTGTATTCGCGTAAGATCACTTTGTAGATAAACTAGTTTCGGTTCATAAGGACCGCAAAGGTTAATTATTAACCTACTTTGTGGTTGGTTACTCTGTGCCTAATAGTGACGTGTAGCATGCATTCAGAGGAAGATGCCCCTGTGAATGGGAACAGAGAGTAGCGGAGGGAGCGGTTGTTTCTTCTGTGCATGGTCGGGAGAATATGGAAGCTACTCTAGCTAGTACCTAACTTTCTTTTCGTGATGGATCCGCCGTATTATTAAAAAGTATATAGAGGGTAATTTACATTTGTATCATGGTAAGGCTTAACTGAAGAGGAGGTTTATTCAAAGGGGATTGAAAATCTGAGATCGTCTTAAATATTTTAGAACTATCAAGTGTCCACAGAAAATGTTACAAATGTGCTGTAAGCCAAGCTATTACAAGATGGCATCGGGTGATTATCATCGATGGCACCTGAGAGCTATATCCAATATAATAGATTGCCACCTATGCTTTGCACTCTTCAGTAGCAAGGTCGAAGACGACCCTAGCATCACCGGCAGAACCAAATCTTGATGATACTACCGGCTTTCGATAACCAAGGGCTATAGATGTCACCATTTCCATTATTTTCGTTATCGCACATAGCAGTAGCACAAAACATAGTAGTGACAACCGTTATTCTATTCCTGTAAATGAGTTAAAGGAAACAAATTTCTCACAAGCTATGTGTCTCCTACTTGAGGGTATACTAAAATTTTTCGGCAAGAAGTTGGGGGTCTATGATTACAAGATTTGCTTTCGCTTCTGATTCTTTTCTTTTGGTGGTTAAATGATTTAACCATCATAGATGCTGGAAAGAATTAGGTACATAACTTTTCGAATCTACAATAAACATAATGATGGAACTGAAGGCTTGAAAAGGCTTCAGGGCTTGTTCGGTTGATGGTGATCCTGGATCACCAACTCTAGAGAACTAGCGAGCTGACTAATCCTGGTGCCTGGGGCACCAACACGTAATTTAAATCGGCCCAGTGATGCTTATGAGGGCCAATCCACTCGATACAAGCGTTACTGGCTCGGGACGTCGGCAGACGGATCGTTTCGAAGTTGTTGTTGCGGATCATAGTATCCTTTGTCGAGATAGATATATCATGTTACTGCTAATCACTATCAGAGTTCTAATGAAAAATAGTTTTGTAAATGGGAATTATAGGAGATAGCTAGCTTGGAGGATGTGATGTACAACCGGTTAGCGGAAGTCATGAGACAAAACGTCACATGACCCACAAACCACAAAACATCCCTGTTTTCACACCCCTGCTACCGACCCATGGATAGCTCTCACGCCATCATGCCTACCAAACCAAAAACCTCAAGGCGCGAGCATTCTAGTGA
>JAHQZX020000513.1:0-10779 GCA_019804575.2 Pseudotulostoma volvatum
GACAAAGAAAAGTGGTAATGAAGACGAAAGGGGCAACGAAAAGAGGGGTTTTCATGTTACAAATACAATACTGTAATCTATACAGCCCCTTCCCAAATATGGAATAGCGGCATCGCCCAGGAGAATGTCCGGGCAGTCCGGTTTAAGACTTCCCACACTGTAGGCTGATACTAATTAGTAAATCGTACTATTAATACTAATAGGTACCCTACTCACTTGGACGCTAGTCTTTTGTCTCAAAGGGCAGAGTCTGGAGACTGGTTCGATGAAGGTCTATCCTTCGGCTCCTTGGAAAATCGCGAGAACGGTCTCCGGTTGCCAAGGATGCAGACCAACGGATTTCCACCCACCGTTGATATTTTTAACGGCAAATGTCGTCCCCCAGCTTCTCTAGAATAGGCGAAAGAAGTCTCGTTCGGTTATGTGACTTAGCCCTTGATAATCGTGTAAAAACCGCTCTAGTCCATCGTTATAAGCCTTGAAAAGAGGGGCAAAGAGACCGACATCTAAAGGCTGCAAAGTATGCGTCGAATGTGGCGGATATACAGCCAGAAGTATCCTGTTGGTGTCGCAATAGTTGATGAACTTCATAGTTATATGGGAGCCGTGACCGTCGAGAATTAGATGTCTCCGCTTCTTTTTGACCTTCTCTTTCGTTTCACGATCAAAAATGTAGTAAGCCATGCGTATCCTAGCTCATCATTTGTCCAGCCACTAGACGATGAGGCGAAGAAGCAACTATGCTCTGAGGGGTTGTAATCCTGAAGCCAGGAATCTTGAATTCGGCAGGAAGCGGCCTGATAAATCAGACCGGGCGACAGAGGCGTTCTATCCGCGCAAATACAAGCAATTGTGGTAATCCACTCTCAATTTCCATCTTGAAGTCTCTGCTTGAATTCTCCTCCCTGCTCATATTGCTGGTGGGAAAATATTCTCTTGCACTTTGTCAATATTCCGATCAAAAAACCTTCTTCATCCATATTATATATGCTCCGGCTCAACCCCAGATTGATTTTCCGGGCGAGTAGGTCAAAGTATTGTAGGCTGAGTCGGCTTTTTTCCGCGAACTATCCGGCTACAGAATAACGCGAGACAAGAGCACCGTTGTATTTCTGCAGAAATCATGTCGGGCCACAGTTTCCCAGGTTTGGTTCCGGTAATTTCCTTCCCAAAATTGCAGAGCATTTCATGCGAGGGAGGCAAATCCGCGCACTGTAAGATCGTTTATCCATTTTATAAGCTGCTTCGCTTGCTGGTTATTGAGTGGCTGCTGATTTTTGTACTGGGCTTGACAGGAGGCTTGCACTCCCCGGTGTCTTCTTGACAGCGTAGATTTTCCAACACCATGTTTTCTGGCCACTGCAGCATAACTTATTCGCTCTACTGGAGCCAAGGATTCCAATTCTGCAAGAGCGGACGCGATTGGACTCATTTTGAAGGGGTTGTGCTTGTTAGAAAAAAAGGGTATATACTGGAAAATCGTGCGTCAGATGATAAACCACGGTATATAGTGCAAAATCTAGAATACCACATTGCGCTTTCGGGACATCCCGTTTTCCCACAACCTCCGAATCCGAGTCGGACAGCGATGAAGAAACAAACGATTTGAATGAAGACATAACTGATGATGGGGATGGCCCCCGGATATTCTGAGAGAGGATTAACTTCCTTAAAATGGTTGTCTAGAGCCGGGGATTATCTTCGGCAGCAATACACATTGGATTCCAGAGCAACCAAGTATCGTCGGCAGAAACGTGCGGAGGGACGCTGTCTTGAGGCTTCTCAGCATTATTCGTTTCAAGATCTCTTCCGGGGGCGACACAAGCTTAACACTGCCAAGAAGCAAGCACGATTAGAGGAACTGAAACATAGAAAATCAATTACTCTACCCGACAAGGAAGCGGTTCGGCTGAAAGCTGCAGAGCAGTTGAAGCGGCTGGTCGAATTATCAACCGAGCAAATCAAGAAGCATGGTTATGTTCTACCCAAAAAAAGGAGATTTCTATCGTCGCCATATGTTGGTCCTCAACTTTCTGTGGGTATGAATACGGAATGCCTGGGTGTTTATAGACGTGATCTCGCTCGTATGGTTGCTCCAAGCAATAGAAAGGGCGCAGTACGTGCACGAAACATTGTGCGATGGGAAAAGTCTTGGATGGCTCAGCGAGTTATTCCCGAGAGGGAAAAGTACGACCCTAAAAGTTATTTCTCCCGGATAAACGAGGGGATATCATTTGCGCAACGAGAGGATTTGTAAGAAGCCAAGGCAAAGGGAGGTTTGTTTATAATGCGTTATTTAAGGTCGAGAAAATAAGTTAATATTTTATAGGGCCGACTTCCCAGTCTCATAGCAGCCGTACTTGCACAAGTACAAAGCCTTATGATCCTAAATGTGTGCTTAAAAAATACTGCGCTATAGGCCAGAGGGCAAATGCGGGGTATGTGAGCAGTTGCCCCCAAAATGCACTTCAGACAGTAAGTTATCATGATGATATCTACTAGAATTCCGAGGTATTCACAATCATACTTTCTAGGTTGTTGTGCTCGATAGGTAATCATAACGGTTTGATGGAGCTGTATCGGAACAACGTACGTTGACATATGGCAGTGGTGAATGAAAGAAACCAACATCACGTCAGAAAGTGCATGTAGCTGGCAAGGATCGCTACTTAAAATTCTATATTGGTCATTACATGGCAAGCACAAGTTTTAGATCCTACATGGTGCGTTGTATACATTGGCCCGAAGTCGTCTTGTCGTAGTCACGTGGCCTCCAAAGAGGGACTAGGTTAGTGTGTCTATTTCCTATTTAGGAAAAGTACTGGCTGTCTCGATTTCTGAAAAGTCCCTTTTTTCATGGGGGGAGTTTCCTTACTTTGCGTGATGAATCCTCAAATTCTGAGCGCTTGATCTTGTTATTTGATCAATTTACTTCAATCTAAAGCAGTCTGATATTTGATATCACTTTGTGAGGCAGAGAAAATAATTTTTAAAAATGGCGATTTTTGCCCAGAAATGTGGGTTACATTTAGAGTTCCGACACCAAGATTTAGGTTCACCGCCTTCATGCCGATACCTTTCTGCCGCTGAATTACATTCGACGAAATAAAAAACAAAAGCACAATCAACCGGGAAAAAAAAACAATCATGGATGAAAAGCGTAAAAGAAGACGTCTTTCAGAGACCGGTAGTTTCGAAGCAAGAAATACTTCGACTTCGGTCCTCATAGAAAATGATCTTCTTACGGAACATCACCTCGTCGCTACCTCTTCCCAACAGCAATTCCGAAGAGAGCTCTTCGTGAGATCTCTCCCTGCATCAGCCACTACGGAGAGCCTGACAAAATTCTTCTCACAGTCCTATGTGATTAAACACGCCACTGTTGTAGTTGACCCACAAACAAAGCAGTCGCGTGGCTATGGATTTGTAACGTTTGCCGATCTCGAGGATGCGCAGCGGGCACTGGAGGAATTCAATGGGGCCACTTTTGAAGGAAAAAAGATCAAAGTTGAAGTTGCACGGCCTCGCCATCGTGAAATTGATGAAAATGTCGGCAGGAGCGTTCCATCAGCCGAAGCCACCCGGCTGAAGGAAGAGAGAGAGCAGCAAAAGAAAGAGGCTAATCCACCAAAACTCATAATTCGAAACCTCCCTTGGAGTATCTCAGAGGCGGATCAACTGGCGGCTTTGTTTCGAAGCTTCGGAAAGGTCAAATCTGCAGTTGTCCCGAAGATATCCGGGAGGCTCGCCGGATTCGGTTTCGTTGTACTGAGGGGCAAAAAGAACGCTGAAAGAGCGCTCGAGTCTATTAATGGCAAGGAGATTCACGGGCGGACACTAGCGGTTGATTGGGCGGTGGATAAAAAGACTTGGGAAGAGGCAGAGAAGTCGACCGAGGCGAGTAAAGCCGCTGGGGAAGAAGAGACCGAAAGCAATGCTGAGGTTGGGCTATCTGGCGAAGTCGGGGGGGAAGAGTTATCAGAAGATCCCGGTGAATCGTTACAAGATGCATCTAGCGATGGGGATGTTGCGATGAAAGACGAGAATGAATCTGCCGAAATGCCAGAAGATGGAGAAGTAGCCGCAGATGATGAAAGGAATGCCTCGACAATATTCGTCCGAAACCTACCATTCACTTGCACAGACGACACGCTTCACGAACATTTCAGTTGCTTTGGACGTATCCGATATGCCAGGATCGTCGTCGATTCTGAAACCGAGCGACCGAAGGGTACAGGCTTCGTCTGTTTTTGGAGTGTTGAAGACGCCACTTTATGTGTACGTGGTGCCCCAAAAAAAACTGAGACTATAACCGGGGACCAAGGCAAGTACAAAAAAGTCTCTTCTACAATCAAGAATTCTATCTTACAAGATGGGGCTCTTGATCCCAGCGGGCGGTATACCATGGATGATCGTGTTTTGTTGCTAGCACGAGCGGTTAGCAGATCCGAGGCAGCAAAGCTCGTCGAAGAAGGCGTCTCGCGCAGGGCTGCCCAGGATAAGGATAAACGTCGTCTCTTCCTCCTAACTGAAGGTTCTATCACATCCAATTCTCCTCTTTACAAAAAGCTTTCACCTTCAGAGGTAAAAATAAGAGCGGACAGCCTCAAGCAGCGGCAAACGCTTGTCAAGAACAATCCCATGCTCCATCTAAGTCTCACTCGTCTGTCCGTACGCAATATTCCGCGGCAGATTTCTTCCAAGGACTTGAAGGCTCTTGCGCGGGAGGCTGTTGTTGGGTTTGCTCGGGATGTCAAGGAGGGCCTTCGTCAACCTCTCTCTCAGGAAGAGTTGAAGCGAGGCTCTAATGAAACGAAGGAGGCTGAAGCTTTACGGAAGAAGAAAGGCAAAGGCATTGTCAGGCAGGCTAAAATCGTCTTCGAGGGACGAGATGGCAGCAAGATTGATGAGAAGAGTGGCGTGGGGAGAAGCCGAGGTTATGGGTTTATTGAGTATTACAGTCACCGCCATGCGCTAATGGGACTGCGCTGGCTGAACGGTCATGCTGTTGAGTCGCGCCCAAAAGATGGGATACAAGAGAAGAAGAAACACCTCATTGTCGAGTTCGCTATCGAAAATGCGCAGGTTGTTAAACGGCGGAATGAATACGAAGGGAGAATGCGCAAGGCTAGCCAGGATGTTAACAAAAACAAGAGAACGGCCGGAAAGATCGACGATGCTCCACCGAAACAGTTAAATGATCAATCCAAACGGGGAACGAAGCGGAAGAGGTCTCAAAGTCGAGACGACGGAGGGGATGGGGGGGCTAATAACCTTGGAAATCAACGTGACAAGGACGACAAGGCTGCCAAGAGGAATCATATCATTGCGAGGAAGCGATTGCAGAGAAGGCTCCGCAAGAGCAAGACTTGAAGCCGTTCACTGCTCTCTCTCTTGACCCAGAAAACTATTCGAATAACATCTTTCCCTTATTTTGTAATGGACAAACACACAGACGTCTAAATATTTGCGGATGAAGACTATATATCCACGTTTTAGTATTTTAACTCGGTGAAAATATCTATCTATTCCGCGGACTAGAATCAATTCACAGTGTCATGAGGCGTATAAAAATCCTCGACTCACACCAATGAGGTAGTGAATTCCTTCTCATTTTGCCTTCCATTATTGTATACTGTAATTCATTCATATATCCTGGCCTCAGGGATACTCAGACAGCACTCGACTCGCCCTCTGTATTCGCGGTTCTCTGTACTTTTCCCACAACGTTATAGCGCTTGCTAAAGAACGTGAACCAATCATTGAGGACCGTTTTCTCTCTGTCATTCAAATCATGCCAATCTGGTCTACACTCCTCCGCATTCAATGTGGACTTGCCGAGAGCACGCGAGGGGTCCTTTCCAGCCAAGACTAAGATCACACATCGGGTTCGATCAGATCAAGGTTAGACTAGATCAGATCACAAACGACCCCATTGAGAAGAAGGGGAAGGGAAAGCGGGTGATGACATTGGTGGCGGAAGGAGAGCATAGTAGGTCTGTATGTACCGTGATATTTACCCTCTCTGCCATACGCAGCGTTCTTGCTCACGTCGAAGACAACGCCTTTGATCGCAACCAGTGTTGGACGATTCGGGTCGGTCCCTGGGAGCTTTGTCAGGTGGAAAATAATGACAATTCTCTTTTTCCTAGCAAATATGTGCCAGTTTTCATTCCTTTTTTCCCGCTTCTCGAAGGAAGAAGAGAAGATGAGTTTCCTTGACTTGTATGCGCTTCCCTTCCCTGTCGAACTCATATTTACAAAGAAGTCGAATGATGCTTGGATCTCATACCGTCGCTCTTGGATAGCTCTTCCTCCGTGATCGGATCATCTTTAGGGGGATCGAGCTGCACGGGCTGCGCGGGTTCGAAGCGCTTGGTTCGCGTCTGCTGTTCGGCCATTACGATGGCGTTATTGGTATTCTGGGCGATGCGTAGGGTTAGGTTTTAGAAATGGAGGAGTTTTTTAGAGTAAATTATTCCATCCAATGTCATTTGATTGTTATCGCAATAATGAGAATACGTTTGTCTGATGTGTCGTAGATCTTTATCTGCGGGCAGCTTCCTGACCTTCCGGAAGTGTGGCGGCCTAAACCCCACGGCAACCTAGGAGGTACCTTCCAAGTATATCTCCTTTCTCATCTGCTCGGTCAGGACTCAAGTGGGGGACCCCTTATTAGGCTATAGCTTATTTCGGAGGGAAAGAAGAGCAATCTAGCCGCTCTAGATATAGCTCGCCGTCTATGGATGGAGCAAGCCTAACTATATTTGTACTAGCTATGGTTTAGTTGGAAGATTTTTTTGTCCCAGCCAATCAAATTTGTGTAAGTGCGCCGATCATTTCTTCATTATACACTAGCATATATCATACGCCACATTATTGTCCGGAGATTAGGGCTCCTGAACAAGAACCGGACTTTAGCCGCAGCGACAATTTAGGTCAAGGTTTGAGGTTCCATAGAAGTGTTATTTCGACATTAGAGAATAAAATCTATGGAAGATAATTTTCAATAAGGCCTTTAGTTACGGTGTAATTCAGCCTGTAAGTTTGACCATTTTGCACGGGAGTTCTCAAAATTGATCCTCACTACTAACCCACCAACAAATGTGGCCTTTGCGGAGTCATTGTGTGTGGAAATATCGCATGACACTCGATTTCAGGTTCTTTGGGGGTTGTCTGAGAAAGCAATCCAGACCTGATAGGCTAGATGAAGACGACCTTTAGAGGAAAAGGTGGGGGAAATAGGTACCTAAGTTAGTGATTATCTTTTTTACTAGCGTAATACCAAACGCTAATCCTTATTAAGTAAATTACGACTAATAATTTACTCTGAAAGTTAGATCAGCCAGCAAGGTTTTGCATCAAAAGTCATAGTTCATCCCTTGATGTTACTACAATAATCATGACATTTCATTCTTCATTTAATAATTGTGGCAAAAGGATTGATAGATGGCTCTGCCAAATGTCAGAAATCTCGAAGAACCTCATGGAATCAACAAGTGGCGAGGTCTATTAGCAGGTATAAAAGGAAGCATGTGTCCCTGTTAAATGAACAAGACAGAAAAACAATTAGTACTTGAATCAAGAATACATTTCTCTTTTTGTCATCAAAACGTCAGTAGGTTCTAATAACTCCTTGCGAAACCAGAGAGGAATTCCCGGGGATCTATCACCCGCCCGTTTTCAAGTCGGCGCAATTTTGTCTTGGCATTAAAAATGCGATTAGTATCTTTATAAACAATCCTAAGGTGTCCGATAACATCGTCAACATTGCGATTTGAATTGATGGCCTCAGGTCGGGATCTTGTTAGCAAATGGTCTGCTGCTTTGCCTCCACAACAACTCTTTACGTATGTCAGCCTCAAGGCAGTGTTGAGAATCGCTCGGCTTTAGTCTTCGAACCTTGTTTGCGAGGGGATTCCGGGGATTTTATTTGTCACATGACTCAGATGGTGTTATATACCGGTATATGTAAACTATCATCCGTAGTGCGTGGCTTTGGATTCTCCTTTTACTCTCTGTTCAACAAAATAGTTATATATGACCATGATTCCGTGATAGGCTTCTACTGATTTCTCCTTTCTCTCAACAGCTGCAGGGGCAATAGACGTGTTTAGGGCTTGCACTGCTTAAGGCCATGATAATGGGGTCTGGTATCGGTCACATTCTTCCATGACTTCGTCCATGGCTCGGCCAATTAGGCCCGCAAGTCTTCGTTCTTCTCGTAGCCATGCGAAGCACCACTTGCCAAAGGCGTTCTAGGTCTGCCTGACAATTTGGTCAAGAATTCTTCTCATGCTATCTCACTGTCTGCTCCCTCCTGCATCAATACAGTAAGCGGGTTCTTCCCGCTCGGGTTGATTCTCGTTGGCTCTGGCCATACTTTGTTCCCGCGCCCTTGCCGTATATAGCTGCTTATGTTGTCGGGGTTCCGATCCGTTCGTTTATCTGTTCGGGAAATACGCTTGTCTTCGGTTCAGGCTTCCAAGGTTTCTGGTTTCTCTGCGATTCGGGGTGCCAAACCTTGGCTTCAGACGCTGTCTAAGGCGCCTCCTGTAGCTGCGGCTAAGCGTAGCAAACAAGGGAAGAAAGAAAATAATTAAAGTAAGTGATAGCTAGAATTATGGAACGATGCTCACAACTACTATCACTCGTGTAGGTAAGAAGAGATGTATAGTATCGGTCCCTATTCACGAGGAATTCTAGTTGCCATGCTTGGGAGCAAAAGGGGTGAGGAGAGTTCGTAACCGATCAAGGAAAACCGCGGGTGAGCTAACCATTTTAACTTGCGGATTGTGGAAGCGGAAATGGCTCCTCGAAGCCAAGAACCTAGATGCAGGATGTTGAGGCTATCATAGAACTGCTCTTTCTCGACTTACATTTAAAGTAATGTGTAAAAGTAGTATACTGTTAGCAATTTTTAGGTGGCAAATGATACTTCTCTTCTGCCGTAAGCTCTAGCCTCCCGAGCGAATCGATTGGTAAAGTTTTGAATATAAAAGGGACCTGTATTAAACAAAGATTCGCTATCATAATAATGTAACCGCCTATAAAACAATTGAATGTGTCGCGAGAATTCCACCTATGGCTCAAGCCAGCCGGGAACCGAACTCCATCAAGTATAATATAAACAACGAGACGACAACTTATATATACAATCGCACACCGAATATTTACAATGCCTCTCGTTACACCATTTGCCCGTTCACCTGGCCTTTATCACTGATCAGAAGCTCAAAGTCGGAATTTTAAGCTCCGAAAATCTGTATCGGGGGTCATGCACATGAAATGCGAGGAAACCGTAAAGGTAGGCATCCATATACTGCAGTAAGACCGGATTGCCTGAGACCGTTGCCCTAGCATTGGCGATATAGTCTTTGATATTATCAGAAAGGTCACACAACACTTCATACACGCTTGTCTGCCGTGCCTTGGCCAGTTGATACACATAATTATGTCTTTCGGTAGAAATTATGCTTTCCTTATAGAAGGAGAGGAAGTCGTTGACGTGATCAGTGAAGTCCATGATGTCTGGTGCAGCTTGGAGTAATAGGTTCAACGTGTCTGGCGAGAAGACATCATTGCACAAGAGAAAGTACGTGTAAGATTCGGCCAACCCTGTCATGATACGGAAGTAATTGGGAAACCTGGGTGCCGTTTCTAGGCATTGGAAGCGATTGTCGATATCAAATTCCATCAAAGTGCATCCCATGAAATTGATCATTCCGGTAGCGAATTTGTCTGAACAGAATCGATCATAGTGTTGATCAAGCGAAGAGAGAACAGCTAAACATGCTTCAAGAAGTGGGTGCTGTGGCTTCCCTAGCAAGGCGTTTCGACGAAAATCACGAATATCGTTCGGAAAGGCGGTACCAATATCTTCGATTTGAACGCAATAGGCAGTAAACAAAGCAATGTCAAACTGGACCGACTTTTTGTGCAAAGGATACATCCACTCGACGAGGATAGAACCCGTTTTTGCGGCTTTGATGGACTTTTGTCGGTCAACTCCATGGCTCACGCAGGCTTCAATGACAGCCTGTTCAAATGAAAGGTCACGCCTGGGGGCCTTGGCTGGTAGGGGAACTTCTCGGAAGAATTCGGTCAAAAGTTCTTCATATTGTTGCTTAGTGACTTGGCTGGGGTCTCTCGAAGGTGTGCTTTCCACGGAGAAATATGGCATTGTCGATAGAATTCAGATGCGAAAGAAATTCGTATGGGGGCCTTAGACTTGAAGTTACTTTTGAGGGAAATGCGTATGCTGTTTATAATTAAGGTGATGGTCTCGAGATATGATACGGTGAACCTCAAGATAGGAGCATCCTTATATGTCTCCGATCAGATCGAACGACCATCTGGTCGGTTTCGACGATATCAGCCAGCCAGCCGGCTTGAAACGAAGATATTGCATCTTCAAACATCCTTCAAACGGCTATCTCCGAGGCCTTCCACGATCTCGGTGAGGTAGACGGCGGCGTAGCCAAAGCGCTAGCTTCATAGCAGACTGCTAATGTATGTACATGTACGTGTACCTATAGTCTTATAGGTGCTTTTATATAATTGATATTATTCGTTGATTCGGTACATGTCCGTTCATGCCAAGTATATAGGTATGATGTCAAAGTACAGTAACTGTCATAGTTAGGGATAGCTCCAATAAGGTAGTTTAGTTATGGTGGCGGACACTCAAAAACGGAGGGGGACATTCATTTTTGATTAGTAATCCGTATCATACACAGTAATTACATGTAATGGTAATAATACAGCTAGGATATTTTA
>JAHQZX020000514.1:0-62903 GCA_019804575.2 Pseudotulostoma volvatum
ATTATTTTGTATGCGCTGTGGGCATTCTACGGGGTGTGCATCTCGTAGGGCCGTGCACGTGACAGGGAATACGTTTAGTGCCCGTGGCTACTCGCTATACCTAAGACCAACCATGATTGGAATACAGGAGACGTTAGGTGTTGGGCCTCCTGGGTCTGCCTTTCTCTTCGTCATTACCAGTCCTGCTGGTCCATATTACCCAACCGCCGTCTACAGACTATGCGGTTCGCGCCTAGCGGGGTGGCGTTGGAGATAGGAAATTGGGAGCTAATTATGTCTCGTGTATTGTTCCACACACAACTCAGGGCGTCACGAGGCTTCCAACAGAACTTGTGGCTCTTTGTGTGAAGAAGAAACTGTAACGGAAGGTCAGGATGAATGAGCTTATTGCGCCGCCGTAGATGGTCGGTCGATCGAAATTTTTGGATCTAGAACGGCAGCAGTTGTCAGCCCCGTGTGAAATATCAGCTATGAGGGTCAATTGCTGAATTCTGGTCTGAAAGAGAACGAGGAAGCCGGCGAGATTGCCTCCGGAATGAAGAATTGGATAGAGGACATCGCGAAGAACATGAATGGAGGCAAATATCTCGTAAATCCGTTGATTCCAACTGCGGGACTGCTCCACTAATAATATACCAGTTATATCGTGCCGTGAAGGCCTTTTCAGGCATAACTTGACCGCAAGACACCATTAAGTATATACGGTAGGTTTTTCGTTTTTCCTGTTCAGTTTCTTATTAGCCGAGAATTTGGGCGCATAGAGTAGAGCTTTTTCTCCTTTGGTCTTTCTGCCAATCTTAGATTTCAATATTCGCAAATTTTTTGCGGCTAGCCTGAGAGACTTCCGGATATCGACTTTCTCATTGATTGATATGGAGACATTTCATTTTCTTATTTATCTACGTGTATCATCTCGGTCTATATAATGCTTTGATACTACCTTACAGCAGTACCTATTATCCAAGGGAAACAAGTGACTATGGACATGCAGTTGTCTCCCCCACATATGTTCCAAACTTCCATTTCTCTGTTTAGGTTGATATTCGTTAGATACTTATAATACACAGAATACATATTTGTAGAATCAAACTACCCAAACCAGACGCAACCATTTAGATACGTCTGTATCATGTAGACATGCTATTAATTACCTATGTAGGTACACACATCCATTATGATAAGGTATGTATCTCATTACTACTATCCAAGTTGCGGATGCTTGTGTGTATGTATATAATGTAATTAGACCATTCCAATGCATCCAGTTTCCTTCTCGCCTCATTCTTTAATTATATTCTTCCTCGGAACGATCTTTCCCCTTTCAAAGATCGTGCTTGCTCTATCATATATACCTATCCTCCCTGTTTTCTCTGTAAATAAGGCTACCTTATCTAGATTCTAGTTCTTTTCTTTTTTTAAAGATCACGCTTGCTCTATTATGTATAATTCTGGTCCCCGCCGGAGTCCTCACTCCCATGACTGCACATGTTGGGCATTTCCTTGAACTTGAAACCCGGTATTAATTTCAATTCACAACTGGTTCCAGCTGCCGAAATTTTTGCTCTTCAGCTCGGAGTGAATATAAGTGCGGATGAAATATATGTAGACGAGGATATATTTAGGTGGAGAATGGTTATACTTATAGACGTATGTACGGTATAGAGTAATAGACCATATGATGACTTGTCATAGTTAGCTCTATAACAGAAGGGGGACCTGGAAGTCTACACCAAAAAATTAAGGGCAGAGGACCATTATTCCCCTCTCTAAATTGGGGGGCTTCATCGATAGTTTGACTTGTCATGGCATAGCTACTATCATAGTGCCTGGTTAATAATTATAATTATTGGGCAACGATAAGTACTCGCTTTCTCAAATGAACTGCGCTATGGCTTCATAATTATTGTAGTTGCCAGCTAGCTTGTCATATGGATGGACTTCCAATCGACGCCTCTGAGAAAGATGGGTAGCTATAAAGCAAAGCGCAGCTAGAGCCTGGCGGCGACAATCGCGAAGAGCTGAGCTTGTTAAGCGTTCTTGGAACACTTACCTGCTTAGGTTTAATGCGAGTTGCTCGTTGAGATATCGTCTCTCTCGCCTGTCTCTCTCTCTTCTTCTCCTCTCTAGCTTAGTCTCTTCGTTCTTATACCTAATGAAGTTTTTTCCATCATTACTAGTAGTTCCATCCTTACTGTCTGTGTCACGTGATGTTTCCACATTCAATTACATAACATACATACAATAGCACAAAAGCGACATTTATTGATATCGTCGTGGCCGATAGACGCGATAGATGAAATCTGATTCTTTAACTCAATAGAAGAGTGAGAGATATTTATCTCATTTTGAATACTATACATAATTTGCATTAAAAAAATGAATTGAACATAAACGAGACAATAACAAGTGATAATGACGACAAACGACACCATACTATATATTGATAATGAATGGCGATAGATGGCGACATACCGCAAGAGTAGGTAAGAACTAATATAGCGACATATCGGTAAGAGTAAGGGCTAAGAACTAATATAGTAAATGGTAAGTGCTGAGATAGCTTTCAGTTACCGGTAGTCCAGGTCTTATATACTATTACTATCTATGCCTAGACTCCGTCAATTGATGGGTAATGAAGGATCGATTTCGAGGGCTCCCATACAAAATTGGTCGAACCTACGGGCTGACTTACGCTGTAAGCGAAGGCCTTACTGAAAAATATTTATTCTCTCTCTGATATCGAAATAATACTTTTATGGACCTCAAATCTTCACTTGTAGCTAAAGCCCGTTTCTTGTTCGTATTCTTAATGTTGGTTTTTCTTCAAGAAGATTCTTATATCACCAACCACTGATTAACTAACATCTGAGCATATAAAGACGTCTACCAAGTGGTTAAACTCCTTCGGGCGAACGCTCCGATTGCATCTTTCACCATTCGAATAACAGACATGTCCACCGAACCTGCTGAGCGTCTTCGACGGTGCGAGATCTTGTTCGCTCTCGAAGCCAAAATTGAAAAGCTTCAAGATCACCAACTAAACGCATCCCAACTCAAAGAAATGAAGATTCATGTCCTCCCCATGACTTTGGACGAAAAATCAGACCTCAAGCCCTCCTTCTTTGCTGCATATACCGACTACCCAGAACCTAATGATTATGATTATGTGCTCACAACAACATACCCGAGTGTGGAGGCTGCACAACGGGGTGAATCGTGGGAGGATTTTTTCATGCCCTATTGATCATAAACTTCGGATTGAGCTCTATCTGAGACTCTATACATGCCTTTGTGAGCGTGGAAAATCGAGGGAGGGCATCACATGGAGTCAAGGGTGGTAAGCTCGTTTTCTATGTCTCCTCCTCTGTCTCTCTGGTAAATTGATTCTAACTATGACGGATAGTATTGCCGATTACCGTCCATTCAAAGACCTTCATCAGATCGATTCTCCCCGGTTTGATACTTTTAGATTGACGGACGTTGCCGGCGAAAAGTACCCTCACATGAAGGCTGTTATTTACAATAACCTCGAAGAGAATGAGCAGGAATACTTCCGTGGAGAATTGCTGGCCATTCTACGCCTTATGCTAGGACAGCTGAAAAAACAACGCTTTATCCAACATATGGTTGTCCCGGTATTGCTCCTTCTCCCTCTTTTACTGCCCCTCCTGCGACGGGATACTAATTTTAATGATTTCCGTAGGTTTTAGTTTTCTCGCTCATGGATATACAACACGCGCGCTATTGAATCGTATTTTGATGGCGAATATCTTATCCTACGACCGACCAAAATCTATGATTTTCGCGAGATGAATAGAAAAGGCTTAAAAGATTTTGCAGAGTGGTGGATAGGCCACCCGACCGGGGACACGATCTCGGTATGATTTGAAGGGTATTCTTCCCTTCTTTGGTTTTATGTTGTTCGATGGCCTTTTTCTACGATACTGTGCCAGTGGAAGCGGATCAGAGCCTGGTTTTGAGTGGTGTCTAAGGTGGGTCTCTCCGTCAGGAACACAGAATTGCGGTAAGAAGGATGTCGGGCGACCTGAACTGAGGAAGACATCAATTAGTAACTATGACAAATTTTGGACACTATCACACACACTATTACTACACAAACCCATCAAAATCTTGTTAGCGTTGTTGGCTTGGATTGGAATACTAAGAAGTGATGTAGCTCTTAAGAAATGGGGGGGCATGGTGTCGGTATAACTTACGATAGAATTGGGAAGTTAATACATGACTCTACACCGAGAATAACGGCCGTAACGAAAAATTTTCTGGATCACGATATCATTCATGTGTCATTGATGATGCAGAGGAAATCAGGGATACTATAAGGAAGGCTACTAGTAATCACTCAATTCTTAAGTAGCAAATTGAGTGAATGAAACCTGAAATTTGAGGCTGGTGTCGAACACTTGGACCCGCGTCCAGTAAACATGTTATGGAACAAGAAAATGGAGCGGGTCATGCTTATTGACCTTAGCTGTATCATATAAGGATTCATCAAAAATGCAAGGACTTTATCTCAGCAGGCTCAGCCGGCAAGATGAATCTATCAGACAGCGCGCACGCTAGGCCGCGCCGCCGCCCGCCACAGCCGCTAGGCTCGATGTAGCGTGAAGCCACTGGAGCAGGCCAATGAGAGTACACGCTCCGCCAATTTCGCCTGCCGTCTGAGGGAAAGTTGTCGCGCGGATTTTGCCTGGTTTTGTATATGAGAAACATTCGGCTCACTTCCAACTCGCACTTTGTAACCCTCGACATTGAGTGGTCACGACAAAAACTACCTTGTTTGAAACCTTAGGTTGAGTTCTACAACTGATCTATTTTTTGCTATGGCGCGCCTTCCGATGACGAGTTGTCGACGCCTAAGCGTCCCCTGCCTTGTGCTATGCCTTTCGCCAGCTCCCCCATCTCAAGTGCTCTCGACTCGTCTCCACTGAAATGTATGCTTGGTTCATCGATCCTGGATGATAGTATAGAGATAGATGATACCTAGGATGACGCTGAGTAGATTATAGAAGAGGAGGAACTGGAGGAAGTTCAAGGGACCCAAGGTGTATCATATCGACTGCTGCGGGATAGAATGGCAGCTGTTATGAGAGAACTTCGCACTCAGCGTATGGGCGTTGGCACATCTATTTGTACATGGATCAAGCAAGACTGTCAACAACGGAGTCGCCGCATTAGCTTATTACGGAATCTCGCATCTGCAGACCCCGTTTTGCGTGAGGTGTTTGGCCATGACGAAGACAGTATCGATCAAACATTTGAGGCTTATGCTATTCGTAAGCTTAACTGCCTTATCAGTAGGCCGTTCTTTGATCAGTTCATGGAGGAAGGCCAGCCTGAGGAAATTCAATATGCAAATGCGCATACGGAGTTGGAGAGGAGTGCGCCGATATGGTGCGAGTTTCTTGTGCGAATTCTCCAACACTCACGTGCACACACACCGAGTTATGCCCAGCGCAAACATTTAGCTCCCATCCAGCAGAAAGTATATCTCATTACGTCAGTCATCTGCAGGGCTCGGGCTACAATAACTTCCAACTACCTGGCAAAGACTCTGGGCCTATATATGATCAAAAGTAGCGTCAAGCGGGCGAGTTATTGAGGTTCTTTCTGGGCTTGGAATTTGCGATTCATATCGACCATTGAACAACTTATTGATCAGATTACAGATAGATAAGAGGTAAGCGGCTAGGACCTATGCATGAATACACCAACAATCTAATAAGATGGTTATGTCTAGAACGAGCTGCCATTGCGAGCCCGTAATCCGCGAGCTACTGTAGTTTACGACAATTTCAACTTTTTAGACCACGTACGAGATCAGACACTTGGGAATTATGATATTATGCGTAATTTAACCACTGGGGTTCTCGTGGCCTCCCCAGCCTTACTGGCAGGTGGACTGACGCAAAACATGCTTCGGCGACATGTCCCCTTAGACTGGAGGGAGATGCTGCTAAGCCCACAGTTTCAGCAGGATGCAGCGTCTCAGGCGCTCACTCTTTTTTCATCCTAAGTACAATCAGTCAAGCCCAACCCGTGATAGGAATGGCCGCATATCAGAATAATATATTTCCCAAGCCCCTATGTTTAGCGTATTACACTAGGGTTTGGCAGTTGGCCGCTATCTTCTAGGATGAAGGCACATTAGAGGGCTCATACTCTGTGCACGATGAGATCTGGAAGAAGCAGTTTGGGTTTAATCTGAATAGAGAGTCGGATTTAAAGCGTTTCGGTGAGCGGTTATGGCCTGTCTGGGGTGATCAGATGACGGCTAGCCTTCTCCGCTCTGTTTGCTCTACGCAGAGGCGGGGTTCACTGGATTATAACAGAAGGAAATGGATGCTTGGGCTACCTGCGTATTGGCATATCATGCAGGCCATGCTCACCTCTATCCTCAAGGTTCACTACGAGAGCCTTGATGAAAAAAAGAAGGCGATTTTCTCTTGGGCGACAGTACAGCACGACTCCAATTTCTTACAGCGCCGCGGAGGATCCCCTTCTAATGTGAAGTTTCATATAGTCGAGCCCTGAGTAATTGATGGCTGGAATGCATGAATCGTGGCCATTCTATATCGGTTGCTGCAGCGGGACGGTCGGGGTCTTCCTGTCGATAGGCGGCCCAGGTTTCAGTCTACTCGCCCTGAACAGAGTATAGAACAGAGGACTATGGACGTTGTGAATCATATGATAGCCCGCCTGTCACACTCACAGCTTGGAGAGTATGTCGAGGAAATTCGGCAACTTGTGTTCACGCCAAATGCCTGAAAGAGACAAGATTCGCAGAACAATATTACTCATGATCTAGAGTTCGTAAGTACGTGCCAATTTCTGCAAAACGGAGAAATATTCTTAACACTACGACATGCCATACGCCAGGAGATATTGGCTTGATTAGACGCTTGGTTGGTTCGCTAAGTGCCTGGTTTTATCGTTCCGATCAGCCAAAATCTGGCCAGGGGGTGCTCTACCTACAATGGCTTGTATCTGATGGCGTTTCTGACCCTAAGCTCCAGCACGCCATTCTCGGATCCAGTTTGGTGAATATTGCTGGCCGTGGTGGTACTTTCAAGACAATAGATGTTGCGCTTGAGCATGTCAACGCTATGTACCATATTGAAATGAAGATGCGAAAGAACTTGACTCATGACATCAACGGGACCTTTCGAAGAGTTGCTCTAGCCCGTTCGTATACCACTGCATTGCATGCTGCCATTGAGAGCGCGTTGTGGTCTCCCATCTCTACGAGGCGGTTCTGACCAATCTTTAAAAATAGGGTCCTCTCCTTCATCAGTATCTGACGTATCAGGCGATGAATTGTGCACTCTGCGGGCCCGTCGTGCTTGGCCAATCGACGGTGGACTTTCTACTGCACTACATTCCGGACGGGTGAAGTAGGCGCTGTTTCCGCATAATTGTAAAATAATTGTAAGGACAAAGACAATATGGAGAAGCGAACGACACATACCTGCGTCTCGGGAAGTCGCCCAGGCTGAGACTAGGTGACGCTCATCAATAGCAACAAGTCCGATCCGGTCTCAGAAGTCAGCGTCGCGGACTAACTCTAGGAACCAGTCCATCGCAACTTGCTTAGGTGGTGTTACTATATGCGCATATTTTCCTTGCCGAATCTCGAGGGCTGTTTGCGTGCCTTTCCTTCGTTTCATGGGACACCAGATAGGCATTCGTGCCAGAAACATGGGATTTATTTTTCTCTTCAGCCTGCTCTTCACTTAGCTTGGACAATGGAGCTGACTGAATGGTAATTTTCCCGGTTAAGATTGAGTATGCATGAAATATGATACTTTTTCCAAAGCCTGTCTTGGCGATCAGCAGAGCGTCTCCTAACTTGAATGTGACGACCTGATCCTGTCTATAGTGGACTTTCCTTCTCTATTTCTTCTTTCTTTTCTTCTTTTCTTATGTTTAGTATTCTAGTGGTTTAGCGCCCTAATACAATACATTCCTTTAGTAGTGTTCAGTTTAGGTTTGGCTTTCACACCGAAGACCAACCGTCGAAGAGTCCGAATCTGCTGCTCCTTCGGCTCCTTCCCACATAATAAGTTGCGCATACAGGTTAAAAGCACACCTTTCTGTTGCACAACGCCATCAACCAAACTGGCCAAACTAATTACACGCCGAAAATAGTTCTGATCAATATCTCCCGACATAGGATCAGAAATAAACCTCATAGCTCATCTATACTTGCATCACCAACATCAATGCTCTCTATATTGGGCATACTTGACTCTGTACCTGAGACTTGCTGTTCGGCATGAGTGCTTCTGTTCTCGCGTCTTATAGCCCATCTTGTGAAGGCCGATTTCCTGGTTCCAGGCATAACATAGGCCTGGGGTGCCTGGGGTGGAATCTAACGTTAGTCGGTGGTTCTGTATGCCGGGTTTAATGGGGGAGTCGATTTTTATGAGTTTTAGTTATAACTCTCGCTATCTTCGTCGTAGCTAGCTTCGTTCTGCGCATCGGACTCCAGGGTTTAAACGCTCTTTTAGACCATAGTATCAGTCTAGCGAATGTAAAAATCACCCCATTCAACTCACCGTGTTGCCCTCCACAATGGATATATTTTTTTGCCCTGATTCCTTGACCTTATTAAGGGCCTTTATATACTTCCCAGGATGAATCTGTACAGGAGTGCCGAGTAGGATCACTTCCTGTGCGCTCCTATACGGTGAGGTAGGCAAATAGAGTTTCGCCGGTGCTAGAATTAACAACAGTGCGATACCGGTATATTTCACGAAATCGCTATTGGCAAGAGTATAATTTATGAACGGATACAGTATATTACTTTCCAGCTGATGAGAGCACTCAGCGCCAGCCAGCTTTTCATGCCGATGGTTCTCGACCGATGGCGCCAACGCTGCGCCGACCACCTTCGCCGACAACCCTGTCTCTCCTTATCCAGTAGATAGAGATCGGGAACCGGAGAGGTCAGTCACCATGGAGGACTATGAATTATAAACGAGCGTTAATGGCTTGGGAGATCGGGAACCAGAGTCCAAAAAGCATATTAGGGGATGATGGAGTGGAGGATGCAGCGAGCGTGCGTTACACCTGGACACACGCTACTACTTCCTTACTTCTAGAGGCTCTCATTGAGGCGAAGCTCAACGGTGAGCAGGTGGGTGGCGGTTTCAAGAAGGCTGCGTGGAACTCGGTAATTTCAAGGATCCGACAAGCTAATAATACAAAGCAACCTCCCACAATGGCTGGGTGTCGAAGTCGGTTTGAGAGACTTAAAAGCTCGTGGAAAGTTTGGGATGCTTCAGAAGAACCATATCACCACACATCTCTTCCTACTGTGTTACCTTCCTGGCGGGTGAAATATATGGGCAAGAGAAGGTTGTTGAAGCTCTGTGAAGGGTGCCTCAGCCCGCAAGGGATCTAGACCTTCAACCCCTTTGATAAGCTACGCTGCGAGCTGTCCGGACTGGAGGAGTGAGCCGGCCGTCTAAGTACGCCAGCACACTTCAACTTTGAGGTAGCTGTAGACGAGCTTCATCTGGACCCAGATGATGGAGAAAGCGCCAGAGCTCTGGAGTCTGCTCAGTGACCTTATAGCTCCTAAGGGGGCAGTTCAATCTAAACTCGACTGGTCCTTCTCACCTCAATTATCGCCTATGCACGAGTGCCAAAGTTGTGCGATCAGCTTCCTACTTTGCTTGGTGTCTATTTCCACTCTATGGGAGTTAAGCAGCGCGTTCTTGAGCTTCTCAATCACCTTGGTGTTGTTGTTGGATACTAATAAGGCGTTGCAAGATAGACTTGGCAGGCTGGCTTACGAAGGAAAGGTGCGTTTAAGGCCGGCGTCGGATAAATTAGTTGGGTTATTATTAACTGATATTAGTCCCTGTAACAGACCCGCGTCCGCAAATAGATACACCTACTCAACAGGGCCGTCAAGTTCTCGAGCAGGTATCCGGCAATATCAAGCGGCAGAAGGGATTCTCTGGAGCTCTACCAGCTCCTTCAAAGAAGGTGAAGGCTTTAGCTTGAAGATTCGGTATATATATATATACCGAAATAGGATAGCGAGGACACTTTTCTCTTGTTTGCTTATTTCTAATGTGAGTCTACCAAGAGCAACTGATTATTTAAAGCTCGTGCGTAAACAACGTCATTAGATGCGAAAGTGTATTTAATTGAAAAACTTAATCAAATTTAATATTATCTAAAGTATCATCAGTTGGAAGGCATGTAACATTGGCTGTAGGCGTTTTTCAGACTTATACTAGAAAATTTTAGCGGGGGTGTCCCTATCAATTCCCCTACAAGGGAGGGTTACTGAAAATTCGGTGCTTAACACGAGTTTCCCTGTCGTTGCGGAGAAGTCTTGATGAAGTTATTTAAGGTCTGCGTCCGCACTGTCTGATTATAGTCACAATTGTCATACACAACCATTCTTCTACTGCGGCGACAAAGCCGAGTCGCTTCTGCCCTTGTAGGACTAGCTTCCGGAATCATTCCCTTGCACAAACAGCGCACACAACTTCTATTCTCGCTTAATCTCGTTTAACATACCATTGGTGTAAGTACATGTACATGTGCGTACTGCGAAACTCCCCAACATACCTCAAGCATCCTGCTAAGTACTTATACATTACTCTGCTTAGACCTTCTCACCGGTAAATTCTTTAATAACTATTTGTCTCTAAACTAGGAAATTCCTATAAATAGTGCCTCCAGGTCGAAAACGTGGCCTTGGCGATTCATTTATGGAAGAGCTGACAAGAATGGATTACTAGTATAAGACGCATATGGATAATATTCAATGGCACAGAGTCAATCGGGACGCCAGTAGGGGACGATAGAGCTCACGATCCTGAAGAAAATCTACCTAAAAACACCCTCCTAGACGGCATAAATCAAGCACCGAAGATGAGGATGAAGATACCGGACCTTGTCTATGTGACATGACAGGAACGCCGGACATGGACCCAGATAATGGAATATATCTCTTATGATGTTACTTGGCATTGTAAGGAAACCGGGTCCTGGTGTGAACCAGAAAATGAGATTACTTAGGGCCTTGTTTGGTGGCTTCATTTGGGGCTTGATTACTCATCTCCTTATTCAGTCAGACGCGAAACTCCCTAAAATGGTTGTCTATTTATTTCAAATAGGATAATTGTTAGAAGTGATGCATTTACCAGCATTGTTACATCCGAGAAGATAACAGGTCTAGGGTATATTTTCCGATCATGACTAGTTAGGGTATGTTCAGACGTGCACCGGATATAAATTTATTAGAAGCAATCGTGTAAAGGGGTGATACCCCAATGTTTGACAATATCGATCCCGACACCAATGTCACGTTATGTGTCACGTGGTATACTGTCAACTCAATTTGTCAACGATTTCTTTTGTACCTTAGCCTACTATAGGTCAATAAAAGGGTTAATTATCACCCTTTACAAATAGCAGCGGAAAACGGCACCAACAATTTACTGGTATTCAATGAACTAAATTAATCAACACGGAATACCAGCATTTCGGAAATGGTTTTGGGCGTTTCTCCTTCGTTAGCCCACTTCTAACACGCAGAAACTCAAGAACCTCCTAAATGCCCCATAGCTCCTATCGGTCGTATTAATATAAACCCCAGCTTTTTTTTAAATAAATGCCTTCAACTCCAAAAAGAATTCTTCTATTGGGTTGTAGTCTGGAGAATAAGGAGGGAGACAGACCAGGAATACTCCGGCATCGGAGCAAAGCTCACGAATTCTTTCAGAATAGTGGAAAGTGGCATTGTCCATAACAATGACAAAATGCTTTGCTTTTGGGAGTGCAACATGCTCTGAAAAGTCTTCAAACGTTGATACGTCCGTGGTGCCTTTATAATATCGACGCTGCAAGGATCCCCTCTGATGTATATGCCGGGAGTATTTGGCAACGGTCGCCGTGGGCACGAGCTTGCCTTTGTACCGGAGTAGTTCCCAAAGAAGACCAGCCTGTTTTTCGAAATCCGATCCGTCAATCGCAACCAGACTTGTCAACAAAAATTGGTTGGTCTGGGCGAAAACGGGAAATACGATATTGGAAGAACGCTCGAAGCTGAGGGTTCCATGCAGCGGCGACTCTTCTGGTCTATTACCTTGTTATGAGATACTGAAAGAGATACAAGATGAAGAGTTATCTCACCTGCCTTTTTGACCATCCAGCTTTGGCCAAAACTCTTGAGATGGTGCTTGTTGATACTACCACCTTGAACTCATCCCAAATAAACCAAGCCATCTCCTCAAGATCAAGCTCTAGTTTGTCATACAGATAGCGAATTAGGACCTCAATGATCTCATCTGTCATAGTGGCTGGACTACCTGAGTTGTTTGCTGGCCGTGACGCTTGACCGAAGATCCTTATATTGCGGCGAAAAGCTTCGAAGCGAGCGATCTGTCGTATGTGCTGCGGTAGCAATTTCATTACTTGAAAAACGCCCAGCTTCAATCATACTGACGATAAGATAAGGCTTTGCTGAGAACAAGACAGTCTAGGAGCCATGTTAAGTTGCGAGCTTGTGATGGAACAAGTTGTTGACATTTTGTTATAGATTTACAGTATTGCTAGCTAGGTAAATAAACTTACATCCTAAAGCAGTATAGTATACTCCGTGGTTGGTTAAACTGAGCCAATGGGATCGTGCAAATATGTTAAGTGAGAGTAGAAGTTGTGTGCTGTGCAAAAGGGAGGGATGGTTCCGGAAGCTAGTCCTACAAGTCAAGCGGTTGATAAATGCTGGAGTTATCAGCTCCGCCCAAATCACTAGCCCACTTTTCTAGAGCTGTCAGAGTTGTTTTCTTCGCCTTGTCAGCGACTCGCGCCTTATTTTCGCTCTCTAATGGCCGCTGGAAGTCGCTAATACTTACTATAGCTCTCAGCTAGAAAGCAGAGAATGATTATCTCAGTGACTCAGACTTTCCTCGCCCGGACGCTAAGCTGCGCTATGGCTGCACCAGCGAAACCTTCCTGCCTGCAGCCAATCAGAGCTATGTGGTCCGTGCATCCATGTGGTCAGACTGAGGGGAACTTAGCGAAATTCATGCCGTGATCTCAACTTTGAAAATTATAGCAACTGTGCAAGTAAGCTCTACCATTGAGTGTCAAATGCAGCTGATTCTTTAGGAAATGGACTTTTATTTGATGTGAATTCTAGCTAATGCCAGTAGTTTGGTCTAGGTGAGATGCAGCCTTGAAAAAACCGGTCGTCGCCGCCAACTTACAGTGCGTCCGACGTCTGGTCCACGACCAGCCCATACGCTACAACGACAACATATCTCGTCTCCGAACAATTCCCCATCATTTCTCGTGCCTCGTAACAATCCCCGACTAGTAGTTTCAGGCGGCCCTTCCTTCGCAAACTTCTATTGTTAGCCGTTTGCTTTGGTTTCTAGGCCAGGTGAGATGGGGCCGCAGCCAGAGAATAGACGATGAAGTAAAGGTGACACGCGGAAGCGCTGGTATAAGAATAGGCAGCCAATTCCCGCCAATTCCCACCAATTCATCTAGTGGAACAGCTGTGAGTGCAGCGTGTCTGAATTGCTGTACAGAGAAACGATCATACATGCTCTCTGTAATTGCCATATGCAGGAAAGAACCAAAGGTATTTTAGCTCGCACCAAGGTCTTTTGATCCACGACTTCAAGACCGAGACTGTCAATTCAATTGGATTGAAATCTGGAGAGTATAGAGGAGAAAACGTATAAGGTTGCCGGAAGATTCAACTGTCTCTGTAACTTCGTTACCGATATGGGTAGAGCAATTGTCCATAACAATAACAAATGTCACATAGTAGGCAGCAGTCGGTTTTGCAACCAGTCAAAGAATTGCTCTTTGTTAAAATAGCCCTCCTTATTCCTTGTACATGGTAGCCAACCATGTAGAGTCACTGCGGCACAAATACTCCAAGTTTTGTCTCTATGAACATCTGCTCCATACCTAGCCTCCTATCAACTGGAGCATATGCTCGATATCGCCATCGAGTCTTCTCGTTGAAGATTGATTCATTAGCGAAGGCTATAGATACTGTCCGCATGGAAATGTTTTATATCTTCTACGTAGGCCTCACGCAATGTCTCACTGTGGTTTGATGATATTCGTCGGAGCTCCTTCTTTGTCTATTTATTTCCCTTTAAAAGCCGGGATACCGTAGACTGACTGATAAGAACGCCTCGCTCATTCCACAATCAACATACTATCTCGGCTTGTTATCTCCACCCCTCGCAAAGAAGCCATTCAAAAAGAGAATTTTTATCTGTAGTTGTCAACTTAGAAGGTTGTCCAAAAGTTCGATAATGCGAACGTAAAAGGCTTCTGTGTAGCATCAAATTGCATTCAGCTGAATAGACTGTCGATAGAGAGACCTTGCATTCTTTCACAATTTCTTCTAGTTTCCATGCCAGAAGAAGATATCGAAGAGCCTGTGCGCGTATATGTGGTTGAAGGCCTTGGGGTCAATGGGGAGACTCTTCTAGATTCGAGTTCCCCGCAGAAGCTGGAGGATTGATCCACAGAAAACCACACTAACCTTAGAACTATAACGTCTGGTGAATAAACCTTATGTTAGATAAGATTGATGAATGGCAACAATAGAACCATGGGAACATTGAGCATTAGCTCTTCTTGGATTGGGGTGCTGAACCATGGATATGTCATAAGCTTTATATGACGTATCATAAGCTTATGTAACTGTATGACTTCTCTATAGCTCCTGAGCCTCATCGATCACGACTGGTGACAACCACTCCTTGAACATTGGGCTGATGGTGACAGAGTGGAACTGAAAACTGACTGCGAGCTCGGGGCTAGTCAGTATATGGGTATAGCACCCTTCCTGTATATCTTTTAAGAGCTTATCGTCTCCATCTTGAGGCGTTTCAGTGTTGAGGAAGAACGGCTTGCCACCAATCTTTTCCATAACTACCGCCTGTTCTTCACCAATCTGGTTTAATCGTAGGATGATAACGGTGATTGTGTCCTTGGTGAGGATTGACGCAGCCTGAAGTATCATACTCTTCCCGAAAGAAGTCTTTGCGCTCAAAATCAGGTCAGACTGATGCCCTAGAAGCTTCCGCAAAGCGTACCGCTGTCCCTCTTTATGAGCATACGGATATAGCTTTTGGACAGCGCTATGCTGAAAGCCTTCTCAACCTGTAACTCTAATCTTCACTTCTTTGGCAGCGGCAGGCCGTAGCATACGCCTGTGTTAATAAAGCTCCAGCCACAATCTGTTGCACCTGTACGGCCTCCTGGCTAACATCTTTCTCGCCATTATTGCGCCCCTTCGTTTGGCAAACTACAGTTGGTCATCATTTTGGGCTTCATGGGGTCGGTTCAGCGGGGGTTTTCGTTATCCTGCGATAGGTCGCGCTGCGACACTTCTCGCAGCACCGGCGTTTGGACGTCTAGGGAGGGATTTTCGTCTCCTTTGAGGCATGTCGGGTGGCGATATACCACACTATTCGCTAATGTCTAGCCTAAGTTTCTAGTTAGCATTATTAACCAGCAAGAAGCACGTATGTATAGAGAAAGCCAACTACCTGCGCCCTGAAGGCTCGATATACTAAGTGCGTGTTCTATCCGTATAAGTGGGGATTCGAACTGCATAGGCTCCACCACACGATATGGTATTCTTATAAAACATATATCAATAAAATTAGACAAGCTAGGGCTACAATTTGTACATACAAATTTGCACAACAAGCCGCCAATCCCAAGATATGGTGACCAGGCCCAAAAGCAGCCAATTTTCAAACTAGATAGGCTCTGCGACGCGAATATTAATCAGGATATTATGGGACCGTTGAAATCAGCGCATTCGGCTATGACATGATCGCTGCGAATATCAGGGCGGTTTCCCCCGCCGACCCATGTTTGCGACAGCGTATTTCAACTACAACGCAATGTAATCGATGTGTATTGACCTTTAAAGATCTGGGAAATAACTAGTACTATATATTTATTCACAACTTTCGCGACAGCTAATGGGTTGGGTGCTTTGTATAGGGGTTTTGAGCAATACTTCAACGCGTCGCGCTGCCAGCGCTCGGTAGTTTCTTGTTAAAAAAAAAAAGCATCAATCGATTTGGCTCATAAAGATCTAGAAGACATGATTGCCCGATTTTTGATTATTAGTGTCGTGATCGTTATCATAGTAATTAGTATCAAATCACCTTGTAGAATTTGTTAGCGTTCAGGGTTGGAAAGCTTGTAAAATCGCTAGTCCCCAAAAACGTCGAGCAAGCGCTAACTTACTTTAGGCTTAGCTCCAGCATTTGTCTTCTGGTGGACCGCATATTAATGGCCAGCCAGCCTTGTCAAAAGTAGACGCCATTGACTTAGGTAAGGCTCCATCACTCCTAACAGGCCTAGGCATCGCCGCTCTTACTCGGAGAGTAAAAGTTTTGGCGAGATAATGGCATAGACTAGCTAAATTCATTGAGACTGGTGTTTTAATAATAATCAGTTCTTTGTGATCAGCTAACTTGTGAGCCGTGACAGCATTGATAGGTGTGGTTTATGAATCAACTCTGCTTTTAAGCAATGCTTTTTACATTCTTTGAATACCGAACATTAAGGTTCCTGTCTTCGGACGGTAGTTATTACCCTAGTAGTACGACACAACACTCTAGGTAGTCAAACTGACAACAGGATGATGGGGTTCGGAGTATGAAGTTTATGTAGATCTGAGTCTTTGTTGAATAGGAGTAGGCAGTTACATATAAGATAACAAATTATAACTATAAGCGATTATATTTCCACAGCTGAAATTAATATTAATACATTTAGTTGTTCATAAGTGTTACGAGTACACGGTCATGAAATGAGAACAAGTGTTCAAGTAGAAATACAGGATACAGTGGGTGGCAAGGAATAGGATGAAAACTCTGCACCGGATGGTAGTTATTCCGCTCCGCTCCGGTCCCTATTTCTGAGTCTAGTGCTGACTCCATACAAAAGATCCCTATATCATGGTATTGGAGTCAGTAGCGGCTGAGTAATCTAGATGATATCATAGTATCATATTAGATCGGCCTATGTGTGGATTCCGGAGAACAGCGAATCATGTTCAGGCATAAGTTGCAACTTCAAAGCGTTAGCTCATCATGTGACAAGGGAGAAAATCGTGTGCGGTGAAGCCGGTGAGTGTGTAAAACTTTAAAGGTTGCTTGGAGCGCTAGCGCTCCAGCTGCTAATCCTTTGGCTGAATATTAAACGTTACACGATACGGGTACTTGCTGAAAGCAAGTATCCGGATACTCCGGGCCAAGATGTGTCTTCCTGCTATTACCTTTTAATCCTCTATCTTTCTTGTGATTTTCCCGTTCCCTTCATTCCTTATATTCATAATTTCCGACACTATTCAAGTCTCATAGCCAAGATGTCGACGTGGGGAGAATACTTCAGAGTCACCACGTAGGTAACGCCTCGACTCTTTTGCACTCGCTCTAACACTTGATAGCTATGGCGAATCTCACTGTCGCTCCGTTGGCTGCATTGTCGATGGCTGCCCGCCCGGGATGGCCTTGACGGAAGAAGATATCCAACCTCAGATGACCCGGCGGAGGCCCGGTCAAAGCGCTCTTACCACCCCTCGCAATGAGAAAGACAGAGTAGAGATTCAGTCGGGTACTGAATTCGGGTTCACCTTAGGTACGCCAATAGGGATGATAGTTCGCAATGAGGATCAGAGGCCCAAGGACTATGGCGGGAGCACCATGGACCTGTATCCCCGGCCAAACCACGCCGACTTCACATATCTAGAGAAATATGGTGTCAAGGCGAGTAGCGGTGGGGGGCGGAGTAGTGCTCGTGAGACCATCGGTAAGTCAAAATCCGTATTTGATACACGGGGTATTAGCTATGCCGCTAACAGGTTACATTTACATTAAGGGCGTGTCGCCGCCGGCGCTATTGCAGAGAAATATCTCTGGCTGTCTCACGGCATAGAGATCGTTGCCTTTGTCTCTTCCGTGGGCAATGAACATCTCTTTCCTACCACACCTGAACACCCGACTCTCTCCACTCACCCTGACCTTTTGAGGCTGATCGAAAACATTGATCGTAAGACGGTGGATGACTTTGTTCCGGTTCGGTGTCCGAACAAAGACGCATCTGCGCGGATGACCAAGGTGATTGAAACGTTCCGTGATAATAAAGACAGTATTGGAGGTACGGTAACTTGTGTTATACGGAATGTCCCTGCCGGACTTGGCGAGCCCTGCTTTGATAAGTTGGAAGCGAAGCTGGCTCATGCAATGCTCAGCATCCCAGCAACTAAAGGATTTGAGATTGGGTCAGGATTCAGTGGCTGTGAGGTTCCTGGCTCGATCCATAACGACCCCTTCGTTTCCAGCTCCGATTCCTCATCTAACGGGATTGCTTCTGGTAAGCGATTGGTCACAAAAACGAATAACTCGGGAGGCATTCAAGGGGGCATTTCTAATGGCGCTCCCATCTACTTCCGCGTGGCATTCAAGCCTCCGGCGACCATCGGCCAGGCGCAAACCACCGCCAATTACTGGTGTGAGGAAGGAATTCTAGAAGCGAAAGGAAGACACGATCCGTGTGTAGTTCCTCGTGCTGTTCCTATTGTGGAAGCTATGTCCGCGCTCGTTATCGTTGATGCCTTAATGGCTCAGAATGCAAGGGCGAGGGCGACGAGTCTCCTCCCGCCATTACCCAAGAACCTACCTACCAGGCCATCACGGATATCCGTTCCTACCGACATCGACATGCAAGATTCTAATCACCAAAAAAATGGTCATACCAGGTAATCAGGGTAAATAAATTTCTCCCCGCGGCAAGCTGGCAAAAATTTTCGAAATCTTAAGTTATGTAAGATGCACGAATCATAGAATAGAGATAGTCAATACATATGATATGAGAGAATAAATCAATTCGACCTTTTTATTGGGCGAGCGCTGTGCCAACACTACTTATTTATTAATGTACAATATACATATCATTATCATATTTCGGCACGTCGGACACACGTTTACTATGAGATCATATCCTATTTAAAAAATTCACCCCTCTACCTATGATGTCATAGTCACCAGCTAAGCAAAATCTATCATGTCATGCCCAATGGGGTTATCTTTCCCGATTTGGTTTAGTTGCATATAGTTCAGATAAACATTGACTCCTGTATCCGGCTGACAAATAGCAGTAGCGCAGCCACTAGCTATGTATGATAGCCTGCATCTGATTCACCTAGTATTCTTAAATTCTTGCCCACGGGGCTAACCTGCGCAGGCAAGCTGTGCCATATGTATTCCGGTTTTGAAACAAGCCAATAAACAGAGCTCGTCAACTTCATTGACTAGGTGACGTGGACTCCGCCGCATGCCCAAAAACAAAGGATGATCATATAGTCATATATCATATATACATATCTACAGTGTTGGGGGTTTGTATATAATAACCGGATAAACTGATTAGTATGTCGAACGCTAATATAGTGGCGTTCGTTGGTCGCTAATTCTAGAATGGGAATAAGGTTATGAACTAGCACTAAAATAGCATAGCCCCTTCGGAATATGTATAATCGATGACATAAACGCAAATTCTAAATTTACAAAACGCTATACCCATACAAAATGTCATTTTTGACCGGATACCCCAGTTTCTATTATCACGAGCGTAGCGAAGTTATTAAAGTCGGGTGCTCAATGCCAAGAAAGGCTCCGTGCTTCTAATTGGTGCATTCGGACATGTATTGGGGACCTTCTGACAGGCTGTGAAAAACGTTTTTGGGTAAGGTGGCCTGCACTAGAGTTATTCCGATGGGGGCTAACTTGTTTCGGATATGGAACCGAGCTTCGTGGCGCACAATCCGTATGTATAGAGCCCTGATTGAGAGCCCCGATTGTGGTATGGGTGAGGCTTGATTCTTGTTGTTGGAATCAATTGCATCTACTAAGCTACCCCGATTTTCCGCCGAACCCAACCATTGTGACCATGGAGACTAACGTACGATACTACCTTCGAAAGCCTCTTCGAAGCTGCCCAAGCCCAAGCAAAACTTGCCAGTTTGTCTCGGGGCAGTAACATTTTTCCGGAGAAAAGTTACTGCCCCATATTTTTTGCCGGGATAAAGATTTATGTAGGCTGTTGGTAGCTCTCATAAGTATTATTAAAAGTACGAAGTAACTTCAAGCACTTAATTTATTCTAGTTGAAATGTATAATCTAAATCATCTAACAGTTGCAAACCCTCCTTCAGCTTTCCTTTCTTCATTCCTTCTTTTTTCCTTTCCCCCTCTGCAGCTTTGCAGCCTCCCTTTTCGCCAAATCCTTTGGAGAAGCCTCTGATAATAACAGAAGGCTCGGGACAATCGTAAAATACATATTCGGAAAGCTGCTCTGATATCCACTTAAAGGAAGCTGCTGACTCTGGTGTGATATGCAAAACGCCACTGGAAAAGTTTTGTCAATGTTATCGATACCGGCAATGTCGTCAACGGCAAGCGTAAACAGTCGGTCTTGAATGTAGAGTCAATTCCATACACAAAGCCACTGACAAACCTTTTCGTCACTCGTATTTGCTCGGGGGTAATCCAGAAATATCATGAATAACCCGACGGCGACGTTCTACGCCTTCCAGTTCATATTCAGCCCAAATTCGGGGACGAATACCCTCATTTTCGAGTGTCTCCAAAAGTAATTGAAGCTCTTCTTGTCGGGTGAGCTCGCCTCTTCCTTCTTTTCGCCGGAGATTATAATACTCCTTCCGACCCAATTCCAGATTCTGTTTCCGTAGGATCTCTGCCGATTGACTGTATAAGATAGTGCCGCGACGGGATGTGGCAAGGTGAAATGTCCAGGCCTTTTCTCTACGCAAAGGGATCCGGATTTGGCGCATGGTTGTATTCTAGGCATGTCCTCCCTTAAGCCCACCGACCGCCTAATTTTTTCTGCCTCGACACGTAAAGGCCAAATTTACAACCTTTACTTTGTATCTTGGTCTCAACCCTCTTGTGATTTGGCCTCGGGAGTTTTCCGACTATTCTTGGTGCCAGTTTTCTGATGAGTGCATTCAATTATTATTCGATCTTTTCGACGGGATTCTATAACAAGAGCAAAGCCACGAGTAAACCCCGAGCCCCCACACCGCCCGCTAGTCTGTCTCGGGGCAGCAGACTTTCTTCTAGAAAATGCTACTGCCCGAGACGAACTGAAAACTTGCCTCCGGAGTCCGATAAATCAGCTCATACTGGCGAATATACGCGAGTTGTACATTTACTACGTAACAGATATTATGGCATACGCAAGCCGAACAAGAAACTGCATCCGACTAAAGGCGTAAGGGTAGTGTGTGTCATTCGCTGGACTGGAGAGAAATCCAAGGTAGTATGATAAGTGTATCTCTTCTCGATGTTTTCCTCCAAGGAGGATGGTACACCGGGGAAAATACTTTCCAATGTATTAGTCAGCTTGCAGACGGGTCCCGTTGCAGAGGCCATTGGCTGGATTTAAATTACGGAGGTACATTGACTGGACAACTCACTTTTAAAAGCAATAAGCGGGGAGGTAGAGAAACATTCTCAACGTTATTCAGATAGACTCATTATTGATATCCGCTACATCATAATTCGTCGTAGCAAGAATAGCCGGTTCATTCAAGAAGTCTCCTATAACGTTTCCCTCCATTTCCGACAAGTATTCTGATCTAATCGTCGGTCCGCCTTCGCGTGTAATAGCGCCGTAGAAGGTGGACCGCCGATTACCGAGTCCTATATTCCCACCCGTTCTACGGCCTCCACCATGGTCTCTTTTTCCCGACTCTCCTCCCGTGCCGTAAATACTCCGATACGTCAATATAATGAAGTTCTTGTTGCCCAAAGAAGTGCTACTAACAAACTCAAGCACCAGAAATATATTCCCTCGCTGGCTCCTTCATTAAGAATAGAAACCGCATGGGTCCGTAGGTGGAGAATGCTCGGCAGCTTTAGTTTCTCTCTCCAGCAACAGCTTACGAAACATGTCGGTGATCGAATAGCATTTCGATGCTATTTTCGATCGTTCGGGCTCTTCGTTTATCGGTGGATTTTGATCCATTGCTGTACAGACCACATAATGTTGAGTCTGCTCCCTCCTTGTATCGAAGTTGTGTAAAGGTATTGAGTAATGATGCGCCTACAATATCATTATCTTCGCAGTACTCCTAATCACTAAAATGATCTGAAATCTGATGATTCACACGTCAGGATTACCGGGCAGTGAGCCTTCGGGGAAGATTCGGCCTCTGCTTTACGCTCCCGCTTGGAGGCAAGTGCCTGAGCAGATGCGGCTTTTGATTGCTCAATGCCATTTTCAACCAAAAATATTATTTTTCTAGGATTACTATCACCTTAAAAAGTTGATAGACATGTAATATCGGGTGTCACAAGGACACGCTAAGCCTTATTTGTCATATATGTTGAGGCCCTATAGGTAAAGTAGTCAAACTTATAGGCTGACTTACGCTGTAAGTGGGGGTCCTATTGAAAATTTTCTTCCGTAAATTCTCTAGTATCGAAATAATGTTTTTACGAATATCGAATCTTAATTTGAATTGTTGTTGCGGTAGAGGTTCGGTTCTTGTTAAGGGTATATTTTAGTGCTTATCCAGCACCATATGTAACCTAAAGAAAGGAAATGATAGACCCCACAAAACAGGTCCCATTTTAATAAATATATAATCATGTACAACAGTGCTAAAGGGAATAGGGGTAGTTCATCAATTTCGGTTCGAGTATGCTTATATACTAGTTTTTCTGAAATAATCGGGGAAGGCAGGAAAGGAAGATCTTACTACGCAAGAATACTACGATAATAAAGTTATAATAAGAAAATAAAAACCAGCTCTATAATTCCTATGATCATATATAAAGGAGTACTGCTTCTTTCAGGTTCTCTCTTTATCAAAGTTAACATCAAACGTGCGCTTTATCTTTCTCACTAATTTATTGATAAGACTTCTGCCAAAATACCTACCTGAGTGATAATCCACCATGCAAATATTCACGACCTTTGCCATTGCTGCGGCTTCTTTTTTCTCTCTCTGCATGGCTCAACCTGCGCAAATGAAACTCAACCAGTACACAGACCCGAAATGCCAAGATTGGAAATCCTCTACCATAGTAACCTGGGCGAGTTCGTCTGGGGGACAAATCCCACAAAAAAATTGCTACAATTACTATGTCGACGCAGAAAGCATCAACATCCCTAACTGTTATGCGGGAAGCTGCGTATGCGATATCTTCTTCACCCCAAACTGCGAAGGAACTCAGTCGCCCGGCGGGGAAGGCGTTCAGGGATATGCCTCATACCGAATTATTTATTCGACCCCTCAACAGATAGATTGCCTTCCCATCACGGGCGGTAACTACCTATCCTTTTCCTGCGCCGTGTTCTAGTAGCGTTCGCTTCAATTTGGGTGATAGAAACAAATGACGGTTAATTAAAAATTTTGGTTCTGTTAATTAAAAACTACTGAGCTTGCATAAGGATGTATAGAATATAAAAATCGAGTCTGAGAAGACAACTTGTACTTTAATTCAGTATCAATGCTGTCATATATCAAAATCTTACATCTTGTACTACTTTGTAATATATACCAGTATCTACATAGCTGAATCTATGTTCTTTTTTTTCATCTCACATTTATGACAAGTAGTAAACAGACGACTTATTGCATCCTTTTCACTCCTGGCCTGGTGATTCTAGCTGTATTAATTTATTAGCATCCATATTTTTGATAATATTGTTGTGGAAAGCCAAACCTAATAAGAACTTCAGAGAAGGGAAAGGACCCCCCGATTCTAACTAGGCGCTATATTACAAGAGTACCAATACAAGGAGAGAAAGGAAAGATCTTCATGTCACAACCCACCCAGGCCGTCACAAATAGTTGCTTGCGAGTTGCTTGGAGCTCTATATAACTATTATAATATAGATTCTGATTTTCAAATAATAAAGCTAGCTACACTATATCCTCCTGATTTCACACCGTCTAATTCCTTCCTATTTAGACATCATGCAAACTGCGGCTCAGGCTGGTGGGAGGAAGCTTAAGGATTCCCAGGATCCGGAATTACTAGGTATACTTAAAGATGGAAGATTGAAGTCATCCCGTATTAAGCTAGTAGAGGGTTTTATTTTCCTTAGCTATATGCCCTTTTAACCACTCATCCATTTTTCGAACATGCTGTCTTTCTGTTGCATTGCAATCTCTCAAAAGTCGAACATCAATCCTTTCAGGGACTTCGCGGACACCATGTGAGGCAGCGGGTGCTGACTTTACCACTACACCACAGCGCCAAAAGGCCCAATATATGTCAAGTGTCCGGCCCCGCTCGGCGCACGGGCCCTAGTCTATCTCAATTTGGCCTAGCCTTCCGCCACCCTAACTTAATCTGGCCTGTGGGCTCCGTCTCCACTCTACAGTGGTGGTATGTATACTATCTCCATGAAGTTATTGTTGGCTTTTTAACGCTGGAATACACGCTCGTTTTCGGTGGACATCGTAGGAATTGATAGTAAATCCAGTGCCATTCAAAACAGCGCTGGAAATCGCTTCTAGTTAGGCTCTTGGTATCCTCCCTAAGAACTTTGCCATTAGTATACTTCCCAATTCGGTCTAAAGATACTGTGAATAGTATCAATTTTAAGTCATATTGAGTGTTCTTTGAGTAGCGAGTTCCTTAGACCGATAAGAACTGTCTGAAAGAGTATGAAGTTATGGAACCAAGGTCAAGTTGTTACAGCTAAGTTACAGATATATACAAAAAAAAACACAGTGACTTATTAGTCATGTTGAATGGTTATTATATTACTAGTAGACATTACGATTCTGCCGACTATTGGTATATTTTGTTTTAAGTGTAAGATTTTAGGGCCATCCTGACTTCTGAGGCCACCACCTTAGCCTTCTCGCGGTAAAAAGATAGAACATCATCAATCATTAACACCGTTTGCGGGGCTTATATATGTAACCTAAAATACATATAATATGTTAGATATGGGGTAAGGATACAGCCAACAGCCAATATATATATGACAAATATACCCTTGCGCGCGTATTTGTCAAATACGAAAATATCCAGATTTGCGTTGTTTCGTTGACTTGGCTTATTGGAAGGCAATGGGCATTCCGTAGTTAGACTAGTGATAGCCTATGGGACCCAACTTTGCTTAAGGTTCCGTTATTCTGTCAGAGGCTAACTTGTTTCGGGTGTGGAACCGAGCTTCGTACCGCGCAATTAGAGCCCTACTAATAAGCCACCCCAATTTTTCGTCGGGCTTTCTTGTGGCCCTTACGAAACCTTCAAAGCCTCTTCGAAGCTGCCCAAGCAAAATGAGAGGGATTTGCCCTCCGCATCGCCTGGGGGTCCGACCAATCAGCTCGCACTGGTGAATATACGCGAGCTGACCTGGCCTTTGTAGATGCAATTAATTCCAACAACAAGCCTCACACACATCACGGTCGGGCTCTCAATCAGCTCGACGGATTCGAAGCTCGGTTCCATACCCTAAATAAGTTAGCCCCCCATCAGAATAACGGAACTCCTTTGCTTACGGCCAGTGTTGCTAATCGGTCCATCCACCCATTGGCCAATCGTCTACATAGTTTGACTGACAGTTAGTGGTCCGTGCACCGCCCATACATAGAGGTTTCTTGAAAAAGATAATGAAAGTGGTCTAGTCCGACCGCTCATTAGCCCAGCCCAGCAGCCCCGCTTACGGCTAAAATAATTAAATTGGCATCTGACAGTTAAAAGTCCATTTTTGGCTACTGATACCGTTTTACTACACATATCCCAAAATTATATAACCCCCAATTGCCACAATGATAACTTATTGTGGAGCCTAGAAGTATGTTGTTTGTGATTCATCGCCTCTTCAAAGGACAACCTTGCAAACATTTCTACCTCAAGCTCATAAACCGCACCTATACTCAAGCTATTATCACCTATTACTCCATTCCACGCCTTACGCCTTCCAAATAGATCTCGCCGCTCCGCAAGTCACCAAGGATAAGTTCCATAAGTATTGGCATTTTGAACGTCTAGTTTTTAGCCTTGAAGATGGTGAAGTTACTGAGCCACCTCCGCCACCACTGGAACTAGGGGCTCCTCATATCTTCGCCCTCCCCTAGTAAAAGGTCGTAAGCGTAGAGATCGTACTTCGAGGCGTGATCCTCCATGGTTTAAGTTTACCATTAGCACTACGCCGCTAGCATCCAGGCCGCGTTGGTGGTGAGACTTTTATTGTAGGTAAGACTTCATTACCGAGTTCAAATAATTAGCTAATTATCGAGTAGGCTCGGTCTACAGCTCAGCTTTAGCAACTCCTAACCCTCCATCCTGCGGCTCCGGGGACCTCCACGCCTCCACATAAAATGATAGGGTTGGTGCTGAAATCACACAGCTTGGCAACAGCGCTGTCGCTACATCGCGCAAGCGTGGTCCCCGAAGGACTCGAAGAACAAGCAGCCATCCCGGAAGGAGCAGAGGGGGCGGAAAGTCACCTTATACATGGGGACAGAGAGCGGCGTTGCAACGAGAATCATTTCGAGGGAATATAAGTGTGATTTCGGGCGGAATGTATTCTTGTTTGAAAGAGAGCATAGATAGCAATCTACGGTTAAACGGATGACTTCCAGGGCGTTGAGATGGAAACCATTCATAAACTGAGTCCACGTATAGGTGAGAACTAGTTATAAATATAATTAAGGATTTTCTAAGGGCGTGATAATCGTCCTGCCCCTAAGATCTGAATCGTCCCACCCCTAATATATTACTTGTCTAACCCCTGCCTGCCTTTCCGATTGGCCGTATTCGCACACGCCGCCGCCGCCGCACCGTCGATCAGCTAGCTGCCTGGGACCATTAATAATTAGGTAACCTCCGTTGACTAGTAACTTTCAGGTCCCACCCTAATATGGAGACTTCAAGCATGGATCCTCCACCGACCACGAGGTTTTCGATAACTCCCACCTGGACGATGCAGTCGCATTGCAAAGTCACCCGCCCGCCGAGCATCATGGCTACGCGCTTACAAGAGCCAACCTTATCAGAGATAAGCGCAAGGAGGCGCGTAGACTCGATCTCCGATGTGATAAACGTGGCCAGAAACGCGGCGAAGGGGCACGCGAATGACTGAGTGCCTATTTCGAACTCCGTCTGTTTCGCATTGATCGAGAGAGCGGCCAATAGGAGATTACAGTGTTTAATGATTCTCATAACCATAAGCTGCAGATGGACCAGAGCAGTATGTACAATGTCGCCGCCCCACAAAAGAAGAGACGAAGCAGATTGGAGAGCTGGTGAAGGTAGGCGTGGCTCCGAGGTTCATCGCTAACTACCTCCATCAGCGGAGCCTGGGTACCAATATTGCCTCACGCGATGTTCACGGTACTAAGGCGAAGCTCAAGAAGCAGCGGCTTCAGGAGTATATGCAAATTTTTCGATCGCCTTCTGCTTCCTCCGCCGAAAATGATTGTACCTAAGGGCTTGGAGTTAGTTATTTACGAAGCAGCGAAGGACCCCCTTATTAACAGCCCTTGCAGTGGCCTCTTTGAGTCTGCTAACGGCGTCCCTTGCCACCACACTATCCCAACCCTTTAGAAGGTGGATCCTGATGAATCAGACAAAAAAATACCAACCATCTCCGTACTTTTGATAGGGATCCCATAATGTACATACCTATTATTATTGCTATTAATACCTCTTTTATCGGCCTTTAGCGAAGCAATATGCCTTCTAGACCTGATTTATCCTCTCAACTGCTTGACGCCTGTGACTCTAGGGCCGAAGCTGCCTCAGAGCTTGTATCCTCTACCACTACACGGAAAAGAAGCCGCAAAGTAACTGCCGTATCTCCTTGGGAACATTCTCTTTCGCCGAGAGATAATTTCATCCCATTCGGAGGTAGCGAAGAGAATCCTTACCTTATTCACTTCTTCGAAGGGTCTTGTACGAAGCCGTCTATAGGCTTCCACATTAGGGATCCACTTCTCCCGTGATATTTGAACCTCACCAAATAAGATCATCTTGGGAACATGCACACAGCTTTGGTAATAGGCTCAAAGCCCAAATTAAAACAAGCCTATTAACCTTTGAGAAGTATTACACAAAAATGCAAGAGACGCCTATCTAAGCTGCCGCATCCTTCACCCCTCCCGGAAAAAAAAAAAAAACTTTGAGAGAAACTGGGAAAGAGACTTGCAGCCGCCAGCCCTGAAAAGCACCGAGAAGCTGTGAGAAAAGTATCGAGTTCTTGATACTTTAACAGAACTTGGCAGGTCGGACAGCGACAGTGATGTTGCTAGTCTAGCGAGTGCCCTTGATGCACTTGATCTAGCAGCGGAGGCTTTGGATGAAGATACAAGTGGTGGGGGTGAGTATGAGTTGTATCTCTCCCAGATCCTTATTCGTCTCTCCGGGTCTGCTCTTTCATGATAGCCAGCGTCAAACCTGGCCACGACTTTCACAGATGGCTATCGATATACCATTAATACCATCTATGAACGATGAGCTGGAGAGTGTGTTTTCAGGTGCTCTAAGGACCATATTGTGAGAGAGAATGCAGTTGGGGAGTGCGAACATCGAGACGACCGAGAGTGCCTAATAAAGCACTAGACACGGAGTAGTCTTACACACAGAGATACCAATGAAAAAAAAATATATACCTATGTAATCGTCAAAAAAGACGGGTAATGAATCTCAGGAGGGGAGATGTCAATATTACTAAATGAGTTGAGAAATTACTATTATCATGTATAACTACAAGAAATTCAAAATCCATTTATCCTGGCTTACAGGGTACCGGACCCCAGTTACCCCTGATGACCTGATCCACAAGCTAGTCGTGGAGTATTACTCAATCCGACCGTTGTCAAAAGGAATGGAAGGCCTATAAGGGAGCCGAGCCTGTAAAGGTCATGGTAAAAATCAAGGCTCATCGAGCACGCGCCGGGACCCCTCCTTATTCGAGCATGTAGCTATTGACCTACCCTCATCTAGAGCACCGAAATCGTACCGCTCGCCAGCGAACTCCAATTCCGCAAGTCAATAATAGTATAGTCAGAGAATATTCGTTATAACCAAGTACCACGTGATTCCCGAAATGCCTCGTCGACAGGCAATCTCAAGATGATAAACTTAGGGCCCCGTGGGGGACTGTTTGATGCAACTAACCCCTTCAGTTCCCCGGGGAATAGCTTCATAGGGAACCGAAGCTTAAATGGCTCTGAGCAGACCAACATTGGAGACCAACAGTTCCAAGGTCACCCTTAACCCTGACGACCAGGAATCCTTCGAGACCCAACTTCACGTGGAGGCCTATTTCCTTCGGTTACTTGATTAACACCCTTGGGAAGGAAGGGCTTACCTCGAATCCTCTTGTGCCTGATATGGAGAATTACAGGAAAAGCCGCCAACAACCGCCTGTAACTCAACCTACCTACCGTATAAAGAGAGGAAGAAAAGTAGACGTAGGTGCGAAACATAAAAGAACTGCCAATGTCAAGCACTACGACAAACTCAGGGCTGAATGCTTAGGTACTAATAGATAGCATCTTTCGAAAGCGGAATGGGTATTGTATCAACACTGCCCTATCGGGAGAAGAAGAATTACGGTGAAAGGTCGTCATAACCTGCAGGACGCGCTTGCAACGTAATCTCGAAAGTGAGGGACCGCCTTTGCTTTCTCACCAATCGCCCTATTATCGACATTACCGTTGGCATCCTTTTCGACCCGGTGATAAGGACGTAACGGTGTCGCGTAAGCATTCCCTGGCATTATTCAAAATTTCACATCTCTTCGAATGTCCATCTCTGAGTGCTCACTTGAGGGCATCCTCTAAGATACCCAATTCGTACCCCTACGGCTATTATAGATACTTCTCGTATAACATAGACGTAATAATATGTGAGGTCACTAAATACTAACCACTAAATATGTTTTCTAATAAGCACTGAATAGAATAAGTTAGGTAAATAGTGTCTCATCACTGTTCAAAGTGGGCTGCCCATATGGCTGAAGTTACCGGGCTCGTTCTCGGCGTGACCACTTTATGGCGAAATTATTGTCGACGTACGATAATAAGCTGCTTCGCATTGGACTCGACGGAGAGCATGTGGCGCGCGGGTAGGGGGAACGACAATATGGTATAGTGTAACCGTTATGGAATTTATGGCTGGGCCATAGCTGAAGGCCTTGGCCATGGGGACAACAGTGCATGCAAGAATGGAGCTATCAAACGAATATAATCAGAGATGGAGAACGACAGAACACGGGCGATGACGCCGGAAAACGTGGTATCAGTTTGGATGAAGCAGATGAGAGGGTACCCAGGGACGCGCTAGAAATTGAAAAGCCAGCGGCTGAGCCAGCAGGGGAGCGGCTGGGTGAAATTATCGAAAATTTTCATAGACGTCGAGTTTTATGTCAATAAGAAGAGTACTGATACATTAGTATACCACGAACCGGTTAATGGTCTATTCCAGTATTCAGAGCACAGTGTTGTTGTTCATGTCGACTGCCAGTAGGATCAAGATAAGAGAGACAATATTACCCGACAATCTCTCTGGGGAGATAAGGACAAGCTGAAGGGCTTTGTACAATTCACACATGCCTCTCTCGACATGTAGTTATTTACTGTACTGGGGTTCGTAAGCAATATATATGTGATCTAACGTGACTTAGAACACCTGAGGCGAAACGGTTTCAAGAAAGGATATCATATTCGCAAGATCAATTCTCCCTGTCTTACACCCCCGTTGGCTGTCACTCGACCGATTGTCTACAGGGGCACATTTATCTCTACCATCAGACGAATTTTCCGGAATGGCTGTCGTGACGTATGTCTCTACCTTCGCAGTCCCCCTGCGAATGCCACTGGAGACGAATTTCTGCTCGAATTTCACGACACCGACCCGTCCGTACTCCGGAATACATAGGTATTCTTGGCTAGTTTTCATCCACCGACCGGATTAAATCGTGGTCTAACAGTTTCAAGAAATTTCTATTAAATTTTCCCGCGTTGTCACTGTCACGAGTGGGTAGGTCGTTCGCCCTTGACTTAGTATTCCAGAATTTCCTTCCGGTCTTCTTTCGCTAATTTCTACCGACAAATCCATTCGTGTTGCAATAGTTCTGCCGCAGACTTTCGAGACTCCGGGTCAATTTCAAGCATGCCTTTAACGAAATCGATAAAGACAGGGACTTCAGCGTCGGGCATATCGCTAGGTTTCAGAAAAGGCTTCGTGGTGCCGTTTATCAGGCGTTCGAGGCTTGTGAGTTTCAAGTTAGGAATTCGTTGAAGATTCCCTGGAACCAAGGCGCATTAGAATGGCATAATATTGGTGGCGTCAATAGAATATACCTTGTTTGTCAAAAAAGTGTGCTGCGCGATTCCCCTTTTCTATGAATTGACGTGGAAAAGGGCCAAGAACCTCAACAATTCTTGCTAGATGGTCGTCCTCAGCGGTCCAAGTCTCATTCACTGATGCTTCACCGGAGAAAAGAACTATTCCTTGAACAAATTCCACAACCTATTGATATCCAGAATAAACGTTAGATCGGATTGCATCATGATGAAAAATATTATCGAATGGAAGATATTTACAAGGCATCCGAGACTCCATATATCAACCCCAACATCCCAGCGAGCACCGATTATCACTTCGGGTGCCCTCAGAGCTGGCGACTGGATTAGATCCGACAGATGATTTTCCCTCCAAGACGCTATAGGACAAGATAAGTTTGAGATGCGAAGGCAAACGCAGTGGCGTACCTACCTACCTACGCCAAAGTCGATTATTCTGATGTGAGGCTCTTTTATTTCTGAGATTAGCGGTGTCGTGATAACCTCTCGGAGCGGTGCTGTAACACCACGTTGAGGATCGGTCCGCGGTGGAACTTCCGACAGATACTGAGGGATAGCGTCGTTTGGGTCTCCCAGCTCTAATAGTATATTTGTTGGCTTTAGATCTATGTGAAGAGGCAGAAAATGTCAGCATTATACCAATAAGCCAGATATTAACATGGCATCTTATACCGGTATGAATGATACCACACTCCCTATGGAGGAAGTCGAGGCCAAGAAGAAGCTGCCGTGTAACCGCTTTCACTGCGTTCACAGGTAATTTTCCGTCTTCGTATTTGGCAGTCTGAAAATCTAGATGATGTCCTAGTACGTCGAATACAAAACAAACATGATCCCCATTGGGTCCCGTATGCTTGAATTGATCGAGAAGGAGCGATACATAATTGCGGCCTTCATGAGAGCTTTTCCCAGAAACTTCCATGATCCTTGAGAGAATTTCTCTCTCGAAGATATCATGGGGGCCGCCGTAACAATCGGCTCTCAGCATCTTAAGTGCTACATATCTTTGATACCTACATTATCAGTTAGTTTGGCGCATGACCGTGATGAACAACTTACTTAGAATCCCTAGCTAGCCAAACTGTGGAATATTGCCCATATCCCAGTTTCCTCAGGATAGTGTATTGATCAGAATCAAAGGTATCGCCTAGGGAAATGGGATGGAAACCCCCAGTTTTGTAATGGTCTGGTTCTTCCGTGATTGGATAAGGATTCATACGTATTAGTGACGATGGCGACCCAAAGAGCTTTGACATTCGAGACCGAATTTTTGTTAAGGACGCTTTTATAGAATTCATCGTCTTGGCAAAGGACATTCAATATATTGACACGAGGTTTTAGGTCCGCAAAGAAAAGGCGGTACTGGTTGTTATGTACGTGTTCTGTGACAAATCTACCTTGCACGTGACAGTATAGGTGTACTCATATAATTTTCTTGGAGATTCCCGATATCGGGGGAACTATTATTCCCTCCGGAGTCTTCTTGTTTACGCGTTTCCTTTTCTGGCTTTCTTATTTAGGGCCTGTTTGGCTCGCACTTTAAAAGTGTGCACTTTCTGGAAAGTGCAATGCAAAGGTCGGCTTACATTTTTGAAATTTGCGATTTTCAAAAGTGAAACGGTCCGTTGATCGGCCTGAGATTGCGATTTGCCTCGTGAAGCAGGTTAAGGGAGCTTGAATAACCCTGATATCATGTATTTCTTGCTAGAGCCGGGGCTAGGCCCAGGTGGCCAGCCATTGCCAACTAGGATCGAAAAGAGAAGCGTATTTGTTGACAGACGAAATGAGGTTGCTGAGGTCTGTACCTGCAACGCCACCGTCGTCTTTGATTGTCCCAACCGTTATCCAGTGGGGCATAGCGAAAAAACCATGTAGATACCATAGCCGTCAGATAAAGTGGTATTTCGAAGATGCTAAGGCTGTGTTTGAATCTTGGCAGTACCCGCCGGAGGGAAAAGAGGAGCTATAGCAGTTCCTGCGTGATAACGCCTCAAGGATACTTGCTCAAATGCAGAAAAAGGAAAATGCTGGACAGACAAAGCAGTCAATGGGCCCACGACAGCAGCTGAAAACTCAAATCAGTATTCGGCAGGGCCAGCAACCAGTCAGACCTTACCTCTGGAGAATTCTCATGCAACTCAAGTTGCTCGAGATGATGGGCTATCACGCCGTATAATCCAATCTAGATTAGCCAGCGTGCGAAATCTCTTTCCAGCAACAAGTTAATAGATTACCATAAGAACACTAGATCGTCATAAAGACCGGAGGTCTACGGTAACTGTGCTGAATGTTCATGCCCGGTCCTGTTTGGCGTTATTTATTTCGTTGTTGGGACTCGGGGGATACGTCTGCTTAGTCATTACTAATAAGCTTGGTTTCGGTCGCTCGGCCTTGATATACATGTAATACATGTAGGTAGGTAGCAATAATTCCAAACAGAGACAAGGCCCGATTATTATTAGCCAAGTCTACCATATTTTCGTCAATATTTCTGCCGCAGACTTTTGAGACTCCGGGTCAATTCCAAGCATGTCTTTTAACGAAATCGATAAAGACAGGGACTTCAGGTTTCAGAAAAGGCTTCCTCTCTGGCAAGCATTGACCGTGACCCACTTTTTACTATGGGGATATATCAGTCTGGTGATTTCTGTTACAAGCAACGCTCAAAATGTGTTTCTTTTTCCATCGAACGGAAATCCCCAGCTCACTATGTCGTCTTCTTCAGGAAACGAAAGCTTATCGTATCAGAGTGAAGTTGATTCCCAGGTGGTGTTGCCTCGTGTCGGAGTCCAGGCATATAATAGATAAAAATGCTAGTTATAACTACTAGCTCTTATTTCCTATTCTTACGCTATGTCGTCAATTATTAAATAATATAGAACATCGCGATGCCAAGACAGAACTCCACTTTTTGTTGTATGCGTTGCCATGCTACTCCTGTTCCAGATTCGGATTGAGGACAGTATCTCTCATATCTCCATTTTGACCACACTCTTTGTTTACCTCTTGTTATGTGCTTTTTTATGCCGAGGGGGCATAGATATTGAACGGCCCGATAGCTAACAGACAAAAAGCTAGCGTCTTTTGCTCACAAGAGATATATAGCTCTGCTAACCGTTTCTGTTTGTTATAAGCAAAGCCCAGATTCATATGCATACACCTTGGTCGCTAATCTGGAGTTTTACCGTAATTACACCTATACTCACAAGCAAACATTTAGTGTGCTTTGTCGAGATACGTACTGCTTCCATATTTCAACAATATATCGTTGGCGCGTGGCTCACCACTGAGATGTATCGCTTGGAGCATCATTACTACAGCCAAAAGCAGTTGCGGGCCGACGTTTATGACACGGCCCGCTGTCAATTACTGGGAGCGAGGAATCAGGATGTGTCAAGGGGTGATGGATTGTGCTACCGGCTCAATTCTCGAGAAAAGTCTAGGCAATAACATGCGAGAAGCCTATCGGGACTCTATGACTATCGTGTGCGCTTCCTAGGAACCTGTTTGCTTGGCTTTCACAATTTAGTAGGTCAGCTTCTCGCTAATAGTGAAGGCATCCGATGCAGACATATTGCTATTGCCCTGGCACGGTTGCGCGAGTACTTTTCAGAGCGAAACGCGGCGCAATAGCATAATGGAAGAACTCCATCAGTTCTATCTCCTGGTTTTAGTCGTTTCAAGGGCATAGGTGGTTACTAGAATTATTTTTTCAATAAGTTATTAGTATGGGATGTGCCACCAATGATTTTCAACCAAGCATTGTTCTCGTAGCCCCGTTCTTGAAAATGTGCAAGCAGCCTCCATAGAGCCGGTGTATCGGCAATTGATATAATCTTGGATCTTATTGTAACCGGCCTACATTAAACTCCTATCTAAGCCTTTATGCATATTTATATGGATGCATTTTATCGATTTAAAGGCCCTATCATAGCCTAACATTAATATGAGCCCGATATTTCCGGAAATAAAGATTGTTTAGCATAGCGAATTTGCGCCATATCGAAATCTGGATCCTTAAAACAGGATAGGTAACATTAATGCGACCCCCATTAGCTCGTCGACGGTGGGGGAAATAGTCCAGTTTATATCATAGTGCTCTCTGAAGACTTCGGATAGTGGCTTTTGCAAAAGCCATCCTTGATACACAGTGACTTTAGGTCGTGTCCCTTACATAGTCGGTGGATCTGTGTTTGGAGACTATATGACACAGTATCTGGTTAACAGAACTATTTGAATTGGTAATATCGGCGAAGATAATAGCACCAACATGATCTGAGGTTTTGGCTGGTTCTTTGACCTTAAGGGGTGTGTGAGAACGAGGAAGGCCACGTTCCTGATACTCAATTACGGGAATGTGAGGAGCGTAATTAATTGTCCGAAAATTCCATCTGCTTCGTCGTGTTTCATTTTAAATACTCAAGCAACCAAATCGGGGCTGTCGTGTAAAGGAACCAAGCTAGTAAGCTACCAGTATACAATGGACGTGGCGCTGGGCTCACATTCAACAGGCCTTTTGATCGAGTGGTGCAGCTTGTATAAGAGCCTAGCAGGCGCGCATTACAGGTCTCCCCCGTCCGCACTGGGATACCCAATTATCGGCGAGAAGCTTGGACTAGATCTCATCCTAGTTGGGATTGACCGGGAAAGAGATAAAATAGGCTGGTTCCCGGAAAAAACGATGATACGGATTCCTAATAGGCTTTTCGCATATCACACACACTTTCTAGGAGCTGGGCTGGCAGCACAATCTGTTGGCTGTTTCCGAAAACGTTCTGATTTTGATCGCCCATAATCAATAGTGGGTCATGTCATAAAGCTCGGCCCGGAACTTCTCTCTGCTGTTGCTATGATGCTCTAAGCGATGCATCTCGATGCTAAGCCATACATCAACAGTATATTGTTGAAATAGGGCGGTATCCCGACGAAGTACATTAAGGATCGCTTGTGAATATAGGTGTAATCAAGGCAAAACGCTCAAATTGTGAAGAAGATACGCATCCGGGCTTTGCCTATAAGCGAAAGGGATTAGCATCTTCTGTGAACAAGAAAAAATGGGTGCAAGATTTACCGTTAGGAAAGTTTCAGCTATGTTCATGGCCACCCTCCGCGTAGAAACGGGATTCGTCCAGAAATGATCTAGTAGCATTCGCAAATGGGAGTTGCGAAGGTAGAGACACATCATCATAGTCGGTTCGGGAAATCTATCGGAAAATAGTAGAGCTATCATAAATGCGGGTAGCCCCGTATCTCGAGAAGGGAAATCATACTAATGGCCAGCTCGCCTACTTGGAGCTTTTGCTCTATATAAAACATAGCGAAAAGAGCTTCGTTACCCCAAAAAAAGCCATCCAAATTTTCGGGCAGGCCACCTACACGGCAAAGAGTAAGAAATAATATCGGCCCGAGCACGTAGAACATGTAAAGCTTTGGATCCGGAAAATAAAGTCGACCGAATAGTAATAATAATATTTCCTACACCGCTTTGGCCTTCGGCCATCCAGTCCATCTAGTTACGTGTATGTGATCTGGAAAACCAATGTGAGATCCTTCATGGATACTTACCGGATGAAAAAACCCCCATTATTGTAATAGTTTCTCGTTATTTTTTGTGCTTCCAGACTACCCCTTTTCACACAATGTTTTTTGTAAATCCTAAGGGGGATGACCCAGGCGTTTCCCTCAGTATCTTTCGGTGGCCGGGACGGGATTCGAACCCGCGGCCATGTAGATGCCAAGCCTTCATGTCGCCCCAGAAGCGCCAGCGAGCCACAGTACACAGAATACCAACTGCGACCCGCCACCCCCGGCAAGTCGACCGAATATAGGAGACTCATTTCCACTGTCTAAAGGACCCCACATGTGGTAAATAGAGCCTCGTAATTGGAGGATACGATGCCACTCATTCCAATATGAACGATTATCTGAATGACAACCGACGGAGGCATAGTGAGACAGAATTGGCCTGGCGAATGTTTTTTTCGAAACCGGTTCACCTCAAGGGGGTTCAGCAACTGGAGCAGAATAGGGAGAAGCTTAGGAATATGAATACCGGGGTCAGAAAAGGAAGTTGCGCCATGTTTGCAATTTCGTGTGAATTGTGTGGTTTTTTAGGGGGTCGGCCTAGATTCAGCTTGTCTATGGAAAGCACTATAATGGTCACATCCTAAATCCGTGCGGCTAAGTTCAAGGGAGGTGCCATCTGGGTGTCCCTCCCCATGAAAGTGGAGCCTCAGATCTTCATTGAGCTGCGGTTTGGCATCGTACAACGGGGGAATTGGGAATCAAAAGGCAGCAGCAGCGGCTTTTTGCAGCCATCCCAATACCGAATATCCTGAGTATCCTGCTTTAAGGCACGTGAACGACGGCTTCGACATGCGGCACATCGGGCATATATCACAGTCGCGACACCGGCGGGATACAACAACGTTGGGTAACTAGTCGGGAATTGCCAGTATAGGGATCGGTGTGAGGAAGGATAAATTAAAATGGCTTGGTAACGGGAGCAGGTTTTATTTTTAGCCCAACGACCCATGGCAGCCGACGGAAGAGCATTTATAAGAGCAAATCACTCTTAATCCGAGACACCGTGATGAATCTGATGAAAGAAAAGGGAGAATGGAAGGGAGGGGTTTTGTGGGAGCAGACACAAACCCATGTGAAATGAAAATCGACTAAATAAACAAATATTTATTTCATATCTGGCTGGGATCCGAGATGAATAAACAAGAAAGTCAGGGGAAAAGAGGCGGCAGTGTGGTCAAACCTCACGCTTAAAAGTCGGCAACGTATGATATGATACGATGTACTGTACATTAGAATACTGTATTAGTAGAAATGCAGAAAGTATTATTGGCTATAGTGCTGAGAAAGCGCCTCCACTGAATCAGAAACAGTTAGCGTATATCGGAGCGGAAAGTCTGAGAACTCCGAGACCAACTCTACTACCGTGTATCGTATCACTGTTGTTTCGGCCGAGTTTCACCATTTCAGTACAGTTGCACTTTTTGTGTAAATTACCTAAGTCTCACATCTTGAAATACAAAAAATTTGGACATGAGGTAAAAATTTCCAACCTGGTATTGCCTCCTAGAATTCGGGAATTTTTTAAGTTAGCCGACAAGATGCGATCTCTTGCGTTTACCCTCGCTGTTACCGTCCTTGGATGGATCGGCCAGGTGGCAGCGCACAGTATCCAGCTCCGGGCACATTCACGAGAATGCTTCCACGAGGTGCTACATCGGGATGACCAGATGACGGTCACATTTCAGGTCGGCGATAGGGAATTTGGGGGCAGCGGCAATCTTGATATCAGTTTCTACGTATGAGCTTTTCTAATTACCTGTGTGTGCGCAGGCTGCTTGTTTAAACAACCCGTCGAGCTGCGACAATTATTTCGGAAAGCTGCTGCTAATGTTTCTCACTGATTCAGATCGACGATCCTTCCGGAAAGCGCATCTGGCACCTGCCAGCTACATCTTCATCTGACTACTCCTTTACTGCGCAAGCGGACGGTAAATACGTTTACTGTTTCAGCAATGAATACTGGATGTCAAATTCGAAAGAGGTGTCTTTCAACGTCCATGGAATTGTTTACATCTCGGAGTCGGAGATGCAGCAGGATCCTTTGGAAGTCGAAGGTATTAATTCCATATGTGCACCACTACCCAGTCAACCAGTAGCTAACATTGAATTTTCCTAGTTCGTCGCCTCTCCGAGGCTTTGGCTCAGGTCAAGGATGAACAATCGTACATTGTTGTCCGAGAACGGGTACATAGAAATACTGCAGAGAGCACAAATTCTCGGGTGAAATGGTGGAGCATTTTTCAGCTTGCTGTTCTCATCGCTGAAGGAGTCTTCCAAGTATGGTGGTTGAAGAGATTCTTCGAGGTTTGCTCCCCCTCCCCTCTCAACCGCCCACCGGTAAAAGGACAAGCCGTGAAAGTCACCAGCTGACTTCGTTGTCACTTTACAGGTCAAGCGCGTTGTTTAGTTCTTTCTCCAGTGCATATGCAATTTCAGCCCAAAGTTTGAGCGGTTTTTCCGAGTCGTGGGTGTTGAGATGCCTTTTTGAATCGAATGTTGATCAAAATAGGGTTTGTTTTTCACGTTGGTCGTTCTTGCTCTCTCCATGGACGCGGCTGTAGTTCTAGAAGCATTGTCTATACCGGTCCAGCGAGTCTCAACTAATGGTTTCAAACGATTCCATCACCTTTACCTGAAATAACGTTTCTGGATGGGTAAATTTTGGAAAATGGACTATAAAAGAAACCCCAACACATGTGAAACGCGGTTACAATGGACCTCTAAGAGTGAGGACTATTCTCGGTAACCAGTAGTCCATCAGATCAGCCAGGTACCAGAACCCATGAATGGAATAAAAAAACGACCATACTACTTATAATTGTGTCCATAGCGGTATAGCCTTACAATTGCAGGTCATTATTCCTTGACTCGCTGAGGATAATTACTAGCTTAATAATAATACCTATATAGCTCCGTCGACGAGATTAGAAAGTAGCGTGCATGTGACCACTCCCTGGCCTTAACTAGGCATCAATAACAAGCACTATTCTATACATGTAGTAGTACCTATGTAGGGAGTGGCCAAGGTAGATTTTTATATCATAGCCTACCCAGTACTTGATTCAAGTATACTTATGATAGTATATGCTACCTAGGTAGTTCGTATCCTGACATTCCAGTTGCAGCCAAAACCGCCTTATTTACTAGTAATCCCCTCCCTGTCCATTCTTCGGCAGGTACATCTTTGTCCTCCCGACGGGAACATTGTCTAGTAAGTGCAACTATCATGGTACCGTAATGATAGAACCACCATGCATCACTCGCGGATAGGTCACTCAATGACTTGTTGAAGCCTCATAATAGATCAATAAAGAGTATAGAGTGCCAATTGTCTACTACTACATCGGAGAAACGGACGATCCAATCGACACACCCGATCATTCGATTGAATTCCCTCTCAGTTGCTCATCTTCCTTCTAGTAATGTATATCCAAGGAACAAGGGAAACAAATGAACAGCGGTATTACAATGCATGTGAACCTACAAGGAATGCACGGAAAGATCTAGATTGAATGCTAATGATAATTTCTAGATCTCTCCCATCTCAAACGTTGATGATCCGTTATTCTATTTCTGTTGGAAACGACAATTGTGCGGTGACTGCCTGTCATCAATCGCACCGGAGGTTGCTTGTAGTTGGTGTCCACTCGTATGTGTTCTTCGCTTTCTTTTGTGATGCTCCATTCTTGCCAATAGAATTTTTCTATATCTGGTTTTCCTGCTCTCGTCTCTGCCCGTCCCATTTTCGCCTCTCTCTCTCACCACCTATCTGTTTCTCATTTTTGTTGACCGAGAGAAAATGTGGGCTACTTCGCGCTTCGTAGCATCTGGGGCTTATCTGCCCAGCTTTATTTATATTGTTGCTTGCTCGACTATTCGCGACTTCATGTCATTGCTCCCGTCCTCCATTGAAAAGCGTTGGTTCTTAATCCTACTACTAATTTCTGTGTTTGGAGTAAGAACTAACGACAAAATGATATTGTATTACTCCATCGCCAGTCCTCAACTTGTGTCCCAAACCCAGCTAGTTTCGAGATTCTCGCTCCACTTCGACATTCTGATATCTGCCCCCTTGGTTCCCAAGAGCGATGGGAGCTCCGAACCCATCCCTTTGGGTGCCGCGTTAGCACTTGGTCTTTCTTAACTGCAGTTGTCGCTGTCCTCGGGACATTAATTCTAGTCGGGCTGATTTGCCTTTCTATCTGGGCTGGGAGGGCACTGAGCAAATTATGGAAGACGTGGTCTGCTAAGGAAAGAGCTTGGCCTTTCATTAGCTGGGTGATACTGAGACCCGCAAGACGGAGTAGTACGCAAAGATGCGCCGATGCAGAGTCTCGCCGCGGTGAGACCGGTGAGAATAGTCCTCTATTGGACCGAAACTGAACTAGGTGTCTCCGAAGGAATATGACCTACATAGCGCTTCGCGGAGGCATACGCATCACGCTTTCCCGCTCTACTTTCTCTTTTCTTCTTAACCGAGAATACTTGACGCGCTCCTCCGCTAATATCATTGTATTTTTGTGGGTGGCTGATTTATCTCTTAATGCATTCCTTATTAAGCTGATCTTGGTCGGTGGGGAACCTGGAGAAATAGATAACGTTCAATCTGTGTCCCCTCTATCCTAAGCCCTCTCGTTATCAAGCTCCTTTTGAGTGTTTTGTTGCTTCCAACTTCAGCTATCAAGTCGGGTAGGTTCCGCTCATCGGTAAGCTGAATTCGTTGGAAAACACAAATCATTTGAGTAGTTAGTATCTGATAGAGGCATTTTGAGTAGTTGACAAGTGTTGTATACTCCCTAGGCTGGGTGACACATATAAATTCCCAACATTCAATGTCCAAACCCTCGACAGTGACAGTTTTAAGATTGACGTTCTCGAATTTAGCATGGCTCTCAGGATCAAGTGATAGTGTATATATAATCCTCAGAATTGAGTATATCATAAATGTTTCTGCAGGTGGTCTCCGAGCCTCTATGAACTCTCTCTTAAGCTTCCTGCAGTATAGTTCGTTTACAGCAGACAACTGGCACGAAATGGCTGGGAGGAGGTTCAGGAATATTGATTAGAGCCCTTAGCAGAGACGAGTTTAGTGATCCAGAGGCACGACGATTGGGTTCAAATCATTGAGACCGATGATCACTTCAAGGGAGGAGGTGATAGTACTACCGACACACCCTATATATATATCTCTGGGCGTTGCAGAAGTCCATTGCTATCAATGCTACCTCTTAGTCTCATCCTATCATAGATTCATATCATAATAGAACTGGCATTCGGGCCTTTTCCTCTACCGCCTCTCGACGCTGACAAATTTAGTCACAAACTCTCTTAATCAAAGATTGATTCTGCACCAATATCGACTAGCGGGAGGCGGTGCTTGTAAGACATATTAACGAGTTCTCCGAGGCTGGTATTCCCCTTACACCATCAACGGCTTGGGTATTTGCCTTCGAAATATGTCGACGGTAGTCAGGAGGCTATTGGGTCGCGCGCTTTGTGGAGAAACATAAAGTCATATATCAAAGCCTGCGTACCAGTATCTATACAACTTGAATTTGAAGTGCAAAAGGGCAGACAATTACGATACGATCAAGAAGTACTTCGAGCCGGTATATATCCTACTTTTATGTAGTTCTACGCTTATATAATTAATGTTAGTAGGTAGCAAGTAAAATCTCTCAATATGGTATTGAGCAATATAAATGCTACAATCTGGATAAGAAAGGCTTTACTGATGATCCGAAGGCTTCAAAAAACCAAGAGGGCATTTAATTCGCACCCGCTTTCGCGGAATAGATAATAGTGAGGGGTAACTATATAGATATTCACTCGCGTATAAGCGACAAGTGATCTGTGTGATCTAGGCAAATGCCCGCAGTTTGCCGCTGGCGTAATATTGCAACTTGGATATCCTTTTGGATGTTACTGGCAACTAAAACACAGTTACTGTCAGAGCTATAGAGGATTAGCCACATACATGTGTGTAGTAAAAGTAGAATGTGTACTTCAATCGAGCAGGGTGAATTCATGTGCTGTGCATGATATATATACCGGCATTACACACGCGTGGTTCATAATATAAGCAAACATAGTTACTAAAATACAGCCCTGGGTACCACAGGCATCCTCATGCACGATATTAGTTATTAGAATCATTACTGACCCTGAATACCTGGATGACATCATTAGTACATATATAGGTAGAATCTCATGAGAAGATGCATGAGTAATGATATAATGTATCGTATAATGTATCGAATGAATATTACAACGAAACCCAGAAACAGGATGCAGAATCTACTTCTGGCGTTATCTGGTCTAGTACATCTAGTAATAATGTTACCTAAGTAATCGCCATTCTGAATCACGGTTTTTTCTGCCTTAGAGAAGATAAACACCTCCAGTAGTATTTTCCGAGGTACGTAGTAATTCAATTTGGCCCTTGATAATACTAATCATCTGCGTGAAAGTGAAAAATCACCTGCATGAAGCTCCCAGGAAGAACTTGTACACTTCTTCTACCAGCAAACAAATATATATTAATGTTTAGGGCTACACATGAATAACCGGCAATAAGGATTTAAGACGCTTGATCTTCTTGCTAGGCTGATTCCACACTTAACTTCGCTATGTATTATGTAGGTCTTCTTGCATTGTCGGGAACACTCCGATCCCCACAGCGGACCTTGCGATTGGTTTCCTTGCACTCTTCCTGCACATTTAGCATTACAATTGCTCAGACTGGTATGGTATACTGCATGTCATGATAAGGTGAGTGCTCCAGCATCTGGTGAGAGTTAATCACCGCATATTCGAACACACCGGTTAGGTTTGCTCTAACTCACCATGCATATAAGCTTCTGTTTTCTGTGTTGGTTCAAACGGGTGTGCAACTAGTAGTCTCTTGGATTCATTGCTTGTTATTCTATTCTATCTAAAAGTGACTATCGATGCGGGCATGAAGGCTCTATTTATGTCCTTCAATCTGGTTCCCATATTTTCACAGTTTTGGGAGCTCCCATCGCTTGTGGGGTTAAAACTCCAGTGCTTTATTACTACTGTTGGGTTCTCCCGACAGTTCCCACCATTCCGAAACAACTACCGGCATATTCCTACAGTCGGTTCACGGGAAGTTGCCACTAGTGATCACAACGGTTGGTTATACCGACAAACTGAGTTATCCAATGATTAGGCACTGTTGCCTGATCAGATGATTCGCACCTGCCTCTTCTGATGAGAGAAATTGCCTTATATTCGCGATCGGTATATGAATTCATTACTGTGCTGTAGAATCTATCCCATTCTTACTGTACTGTATGTAAGGAAGCAGGTGCTGACTTTATCACTACCGAAAGGCACGATGAATGATCATGGTAGGTCATTCATCAATCATCGCGCTATATATTAGGTACCTGCCCACTTACATGAATATTAATACCGCCTGCTCTCCGTTTTATGGCTCCCCATTTATGAAAAGACATAAATTCTCTACCACGAGAACATGATTATTCTCGGAATATTATAGCATCGTCATTTCACTCAATTTCTTTAGTCTTCCGGTATTTGTGTCCTCGTGCGTTTTCTGTTTCTTTTCTTTCCTCCCCTTTTCAGCTTTTTATACTATATATTCCGATTTCTAATGTCCTAATGCGGTTTATTAGGACGCCCGGTGGGAAATATCTTCCCTACTATACTTTCTGGGACTTGTTAAATGTAGTTACTCATCACCATTTTTTCAGGCTTATCACGTGTTGCTCGTGATATATTTCTCTTGAAAGCTGACAATATGCACATGCAGCGTCAGTTGGAAAGAACTCAAAAGGCGGAGGTTTTGGGACAGAGAGTTCTAACTCGAGTAGTCCCAGCAGAAAGAACCGAGTAGAGAGCTTCGTGGAAAGAAATCGCGGAACAGGGAGTTGCGGCGCAAGAAACTGCAGAAGATAAGGTGACAGCCAGGGGGCGCACAGGAAAGGACTTATCCCGCTCCCTAGCCTCCAATCATTATCTGTCCGCACCTGCAGGAATCATCAAGCATAGGTACAGTTCGTATTTAAACTGGACAAGTTGTTAATGTCTTGAACTAATTAGGAACAGCTAGGAGGTGTTCAGCCGATCCTTCAATTAGGACGCTAAAACAAGACGCCATACTTGCCAGTCTTAAAGCAGCCAATAACGCGTGGGATGTTATTTCATACGTGATGGGAAACAAACCGATTCCCAAGCTTCAGAGGCGCTGGGCCCAAGTTAGACCGGCCTTACAAAGCGCACTTGCAGAAGGAAGGCAAGGCAATGATGATGGAAAGTGGGAGCAGCGAGAGATGGGCTATTACAGAGATGATGCAATTGATTATAAGAAAGAGGACGCGAAGAGCCATATATATCCGAAGCCGACCACCCCTACCCCGTGTATCTGGACCGAAGAGCAGGATACGCGCCTCAAGGAGCTTAAGAATCGCAATAGTACATGGACAACTATTTCGCGTGCCATGGGAAACACACCAATTACTGAGCTTAAGAGACGTTGGGGCCAAATAAAACACATTGCCATGGAAGCAGAGCAAAGGGCAATCATTAGCACTGCCGATCCAAGAAAGTACGCAAGGAATGAATATAATTTGACATATAGCAATGAGGAGAGGAGGAATAGTGGAATAGGTAATGAATAAAGACGGTAAGAGTACTTGGGCAATGGCTAACTGCGGTAAAGAGAAAACATCTCGGCTAAGAGATGGCATTAACGGGAGGAAACCGGAGGTGAATGAGGACTATACAGCCGTCGAGGACAGCAAGAAACCAGAGGTTAAGCAGAAGCGTTGTGTTTCATTTTCGGAGCCCCTAATTGTCTCAGGAAGAGTGAGCTATTCACCCTCATCCCCCATAGCGTGACCATTCGACTAACCCTCAAGGATGTTGAATTGTTTTCGTCTGGGCAGAAAAATGGATCGTCAAATGCGACGGGGGTTCGAAAGAGGCCCATTTTCATCGACAAAGAATTTGACCTTGGAGAGCTCCTTCTGCTCCATGACTTGGCAGACCGATATGATGAGGGGAAATGGCTCCATGTCAGCGCTCGTTTCTTCGATAGAACCGGGAGGGTAATCACTCCAGAGATGGCAAAGTCCCGTGTTATTGAAGAACCAAATCCCCGGACCATGTTGAGGTAGACTAATCGGTACTCAAGCTAAGATCTATGCATATTAGGGTCGCGAACCGCTGGTGAATGCTGTTTGCAACATTTAAATATCATGAACCGTTAATCTTATGGGATGGCATGGATCAAGTGTCAGATCTGGGAATCAAAAGGGGTAAGGAAACAGATATTTTCATTTCTTTCCCTCCTAATGTTTAATGGGGTCTGTTAAGCCTGTACGAGCCTTCTTCTATGTATTTATGATCATAATAGTCAATGGATGTACGAATTAGCCTTCATAATTAAGGTACTTATGATTGTAGATCTCGAAATCTGGAGCTCACACTCGGTGTTCTCAGTTATTCTAGTCTACTAGGTCTAGTCAACTAGCCTAACTAAGTTATTCTTAAGTTATTCCAGCCTAGTCAACTACGATAAGCCGTATTATCGTCGGTATCTCATAGTACTATGCAATGAGTAGCTATTGGGGAATTTGTGAATTCAAAATTTAATGGAAAGTGAAAGTGCTGCCAAGCTCGTTCATCTCTATGATTTCTCAAGAGCCTGGATCCATGCTCTTAAATACTTGGAAACCTTAATGATATCCCCTTTCATCTTTGCTGGTCTGTCGCTAAGGAGCGGCGGCGTAGAGAGCTGAATACACGCTCGCATTCCACTCACAGCTGGAATTGAGACTACATTAAAGGCCACGCGAGTTAATGATAGGTGTTCTTCTTCATATCGAGCCTAGAATGCACAGAGATTGACTGGCTTTTGTTTTGTCTTTGGCATGGCTTCCTTTGACCGTCGAGAAGAAAACGGTCCGTTTCTAGATGCCATTGATACTCATCTTGCACTTCTTTTGGACCGGGACCCATATGTTTGCGCTTCAGGTCCCATTAAGCAAATTTGGAAGGGCCACCTTAAGATGTGGGGAAAAGCAAGTCCGAATCTGGAGCACCAACCTCTGAAAGGTTCTGGGAATTCTTATGTATCGTAGTACAGAAGTCCTCGACGATCCCCTCGGCTTGCTCTATCCACTCAAGATGGTCTCCCTGATCCTTCTCGAAATAACTCCACTTGTGTTCGGTATTTAAAACGGCTGCCGCGGCATAACAGGTCCATTAGGTCGTAGTATTCACGAAGCCTCCTCGCCCAGCAATTATTGGTGGCTGTTGAAATGTGCAAAACACCTGTGGTAGCGCATTCTTTTACTCGTCCTTCGGCCGTGCTAGCCCATTGGATCTCTTCGATTCTTAGCTAGTGACTCGGACCTTGATACCTCCGACAACTTGATCCCATGCTTCTTGCTCCCCACTTCGAGTCCCTGGAGTAAGAAATCTACGGAAGCTTTCCATATAGACCCCCCGTGTCGAGTGTTTGAAGCACGACCCTGTAGCTCAAGACTTAGATTGTAAAATGGCACTAGAATTTCTCGTGTGCATGATAATACATTTCAATCGCTAACTGACAAGTCATCATCCCTCTTCGGGAGATGGTGAGGCATTAGCGGGCTTCCCTCGGGCTTGTTTGATAAAAGGTCCAGAGGATCTTTAAGCAAGAAAGCCCGTAATATCATGTAAGGTTGTCCTGAATAATTGTCAGTGGATATTTCAAAACCGCTTCGGCATCTTTATTCTGCTGAACAGTTCTTGCGAGACAACCAATTTCCCCTTTCACCCTTTGTTCGAACTCTTCTCGTTGTTGAAGGGTGCTCAAAATATAATTGTGCGGCAGTTTTCCGATCGCGATAGGACCTTGCTTACGCCAAAGCTCCCTTTCCCTTTTCAGCTCTGCATATCTGTAAGGTTTCTTCAACACTGTCTTTAAAAAGCTTTTGGGTCAACAAGCGATACAACATGGTTGCAAATAATCTAGCGTGATGTAGGACGATTTATATAACTTGAGCCTATAGTGAGCGAATCCTGTTTAGTCAACTAGCTCCTAACTGGGTTAGCTGACCACAACGACTTATTCAAGTCTTATCCTAGTCAAGTTAATTAATTTAGTTAAGACTGCTGGTGGTTCTATGGGCTATTTCCATCTACTGTCAACGCCGCCTCCAGTAATACAGCTAGTTAAAATTATAGTCACGGAAACGCCTATAGGATATCGCCTGTTAGTGGTATAGTCCTTAGCCTAGTCTCCGCACGGGTATGTTATTCTAAACCCAGTTGACTATAGACTAGAAGTTAGTCAACTAGCCGAGTCGGCTAGTTGAATAATCTACTCTAAGCTAAATTGGCTCAACAACAGATCCAAGCGCGACATTTTACCTACATAGGCGCTCGGTGCCTAGTATAGTTACCTCATGCTTCGGCAATACTTATTACGGCAGTTGGGTATATGAATAGGTTGATGACTACAGTAAACCCTTGCCTATAACGAACGGAACACCGTTTGTCAAATTCAACCCCCTCATACAAAATTCGCTGTAACCAGGTACCACCCTCGTCGACAGGCAATTTCAAATGCTCAGAAAGCTGTACTGTGCTTAGCATCAACTACATCCTGGTTTATCGAATAAAGATCTCCGACAGTGGTTCCAGACTAGATTTGATCGTCCAACTGCATCCTCGTCTGTTTCTGAGATGCTTTCCTCCAGCTATACACTTCGTCGCTACAAAATCTAGATACAAAGAAGCGCAGGCAAGAACAGTAACCACAGTTAGAAGAAGTCTTGTACGAATAGATAAAGCGAGCTGAGGGAGAAACCCCGGTTAGTGGCGAGATAATCCAAGAGAGGGCTCGCTTCTTTTGGTAGAATCTACCTGTCTATAAAGATAAGAATATGTCGTCCTTCAGCTAGTAGACCGACATGAGAGAGCTCTCGCCTTGAGAAATCGAGTAGGATGGTGCAGGGTGATATTCAAAGCTTTTTTGGCATGTAATTAGTATAATTGTATTCTATAACGAATCAAGAGGCCTAACCATTCAATTCGTTGTTGGTAGGATTTACTGTATTGATGATAATCATATAACCGTGTTCAATAAGTTACCACACAGCGCTTGTCATATTTATAAGGCCAACCCCCAGGGTATAAGAAACTTATAGCCTTTAAATCCCGCACTGTTCTAGGCCGTTAAATGACCTCTTATCCCACTGAAAAGATCTAGAGACAAAAGGGGAAAAAGAGAAGGATGAGAAGAAAGTATTTGGATGGGGTCTTGCGAAAACTTTAAGTGATATGGTGCATCGCATCTGCTCTAGCTCATAATATCGTTTAGTAGGTTATTATTGTTTCTAACAAGCGTCTACGAAGCCGTTATAAATCGTGCTGCGAAGTCTCGGGATTCCCGCTTAGCTAGTTCTTATCTACAAAATTTTTTTTTTCTCATATAACAACAGTTCTTTTTCCCTCTCGGTAGAAGAATCAAAGCCTCTTTTGCTTCTTAATAAATAATTAATATATTTCCACATATCTCAGTCCTGCCACAATCCAGGATAGGCTGAAATTGCCGCGTTCATCCACCGATGGATCTGATTGGATACAAAGCGAACGCACCCTCCCTTCGTACTCAACAAAACCTACATATGCAGAATGCACATCATTGGGGGGCCCTAAAACCAAGCATCGCTGCAAATCATAGTGGCGGACATTTAAAATCTGCGTATCGGGTTGGCAATTCTTTGACGTGGACCAACACCAACCACACCATCACATATTTGAAAAGCATCAGGGCGGCTGTTCCATAATATTAATAGAACGCTATTATTATTGGTTGCACTAACGTAAACCAAGCGGGCCAGACTGGATACCTATATAAAATGTCATTTTCTGCAGCCTTATGTCTCAACACCTGGATTTTGAGGTTAGATCATATATCGATGGGAGTAAGTTACCTATAAAACAAGTGTGAAATTAAAAAGAGTGTAAATAGGGGTAGGACAGAGAGTTGGGTTTTGGCAAACTAAGACACCGGCCGGTCGAGCCAAGAGTCTGGGTCTAGGGCACTTCTTAATTTCATACTTGTTTAATAGGCAACTTCCACTGATATATGATCCTACTAACCTCAAAATCAGAAACCAGAGTATCCTACAGGCGCTGAGATGTAAGGGTGCAAAAAATGACATTTTGTATGGGTATCCGGTCCGGCCTGCTCGGTTGTCCGTTTGCGTTATAACAACACTGTAATTAATTAAGGGAATGACAGGGGGGCACTATTCCTATTCAAGTATACACTATTACCGTACTTAGTAGAGTTGCCGTGCATACGAACTAGTTCAATTTAGGGAAAGCTTCCGTTCTTAGACTATTATTGGACTGTACTAGTTAGTACAGCATACGAGAATAGTGCTATTAGCAATTATATATGCCATGTTGATCATTATTCCAATTAATTATACACCGCTTGGCCCTCCGACCATCCAGCCCATCTCTATGGCTTCTCATGGAGCCCTGCAGGACGAATAGCCCCCTTCTCCTGTACATGCTTTAGCCTAACCGCCTTATTAAGCTACCAATACCCACAGTTATCATAGGTTGACCCCGATAGTAGCTCGGTCACCCGCCTAACTTCACCGCAAGATGGAATCGCTGTAGTACTCTTCTTCTCAACCACCACCTCGTGGCCTTCCTATAATTATGGTATATAGCGTGTATTGCGGTATTCTTTGTCGGTTCTTGTATTGCAAGCACGTTTGTGCTGTGCACCGGCTAGCTGACAGTAAAAGTATTATTATATTGTGCCATTTTCAGCTCCATTTATGAGGTCATTACATCGGCTCGCGGATGGATTCGAGTGGAAAAGCCCCATAAACGGCCGTCCGTTGGCGTTACCAGTGGCTGTCTGGCCTCCCTATCTGTTTCTTCCCTGTGCTTTTTGACTTTGTCTTATATCCGGACTTGACGACGATGCCTTCGCTTGCTGTTTTCCGGTGGCTGTGACTGTCTCAAAGAATTGAGCATTTGTGGGCCGGGGGACCCCCTCTCTGACTGCGAATAGCTGCGGCTTGGCCTCTCTCGTTTGCCTAGCCCCGGCCACCTCTTCTTCTTGTTTCCACTCTTGGCTTCCGGATCCATGGTTTCCCATGCAGCCAACCCACCTTCGTTTCACATCTTGGTCTTTAAACTGACATTTTTCGTAAGTGTGATATGGGACTACGCAAAAACCACACCTCACTAGGTTCTTACAGTTCTTCACGCTGTGCCCATATCCCTGGAAATTGTAGCATCACGTCACCAGGCACCTGGTGACTTGTTAATCATCATAATCAGAATTCTCCACGGAATACTTTTTGGAAAGAATATTGAACGAAGAACCCAAGGCACAGTGGCAATAGGATGAAGCCCATGTGTCAGACTTCCTGTAGTTAAAGTGTTATGAGTCTCAAAGCCTATAGTGGTGACGATGCTCCTTAACTTAGAGACCATAATGATCGATTGCTAAAGCGAGCGATCCTTCCCATGCGACTGATATAGTGCTTCCTTTGCAAGGTCTTAGCATCGTTCCTTCGCCAACATACTGCATCTTCTCGACTTGGAGCCTGAAGGATGGGGTTTCCCACAGTTTCAGTACATATAATATAATTCAGCGATTGCTAAAATGAAGTTGATGCTTTCCTTCAAGTTGGTTTCTGTATCAGGGGCGTAAGCCTTCATTTGAGTTAGATACACTACTGCATTTGGCCTGAGACTGTTTCTGAACTTATGTGATCACTAGAAATTCCACTGGAGCTTGATGACTCTCCCAAGCTTAATTCGCTATCGCCAACATCCTTCAAAAGCGCTTTTAAAATTCATGCCGGTAATGCCAGTAGGGAGATCCTTATTCGACAGGTCACAGCAGCAGGGCGGGACTCATGTCACCGGTGGAGCAAATTCTGCCTGGCAACGCCTGGGAGCCTTTGTTAGTGGTGCCTTTTGCCTGTTTAGCGGAGGCATTTTAGAGAAATATCTGTAAATGAGAATGAATTTGAAGCCACTATCTTCTTAGCGGTAGCTGGTCTGTTAAGAGGAAGCAATACAAAACCACAGCAGGTTATTACTGCAGTACATGGTATTACAGATATTACAATACGAATTAGTAATCGGATCATAGCATTGATTGCTTTTTATCATACGTGTTCGCCAGTTGCCGATCTTAGAACCCTGCCTGATACATGGAATGTGCATAATGGGGGGAAGTTGTCAAGTTGTTGAGTGGGGCGACAACCAAATTCCTCTAACAAATAGTAGGTGCAGGATCTTCCAGCTTGTGGCCACGCTGCCAAGGCCATTTTCCCCCTGAATAGGTGGCTTTACTCTCTCCAGTAGAAGACTATCATAGGATATTTAATTACTGTATAGTTATCACTTGTTTATGCCTACCGGTTCGAATACTAGTCAAATAATAAAATGCATATTCAACATTCTTTGGACACCTTTGGACACGAAGTTTGGTGTTTGGTATGAATGTACATGTACATACCTGTTACTTATCAGATCTTCAGGAGTGCTTACATTCAGATATGTAATCAAATCAAAAGAAAAGAAAATAATGAATCATGATTAGTTAATAAGAAAAATTGGTTGGTGGCCTGTCTGGAACATGACTCCTGTGGCGGTAGGCTGTAGTATATGATACTATATACTATGATGCATATAAAAACTTTTAGGCACGCGCTTGCTGCCACCCGCCCGTCTTTTTATTGCTTTCCTATTTTCACCACCAACTTTTTTATTCCTCATTCTTTTATTCTCAATTTATACAGCCCATCAGCATTATTGTGCTGCTTGGTCTCTCTGTCACTCATTCCCCCCCTACTCTGGGCCTTACACTCTCTAATTTCTCTTTCGCCCTCCTTTTTTAGTTTCCCATTTCTCTTTCAAACCATCTTCCCGGCGGTTAAACAGTCATTTCTCACCCTCTTTTCTAACCATCCACAATGCAGATCACAAACCTTCTTTCCATTGCCTTGGCAGTAGCACCGGCGGTTGTTTCGGCTGCTGGTACATTTGGCTTTGCACTCGGCAACCAGAGAGCGGATGGGTCCTGTAAAGGTCAATCGGATTATGAAGATGATTTCGACACCCTAAAGCCCTATTCCACACTCGTCCGCACGTACTCCGCTAGCTCTTGCAACACTACGAAGTATATCCTACCTGCTGCTAGGAACAAAGGTTTCAAGGTTGTTTTGGGTGTCTGGTAGGCCTCATCACTCTGCCTTTGACCATCCAGGAGCGCTGATAAGTCGGTTTCCACAGGCCTGATGTGCCGGCATCTTTTGATGCGGACGTTCAAGCTTTGAAGGATTCAGTTCCGGGGAATGAGGATATCGTTGAGGCCATCACCGTAGGCTCTGAGACAATCTACCGTGGAACCTTCACGGGCCAAGAACTTCTATCCAAGATTCAAGAGGTTCAGGCCATATTCCCCAAGACAACAATTGGCACTGCCGATAGCTGGAACAAGTTTTATGATGGTAGTGCTGATGCTCTCGTCACCGGAGGTGTTAACTATCTGTGAGTCCTATCGGATTTCCTGAGGCCAGTATGACTTGGTTGTCGGGTTACTTACTCATAACGCTCTAGCCTCGTCAATGCCTTCCCTTACTGGCAGGCCCAGGAAATCAGCAATGCTACTCGGACCTATTTTTATGATATCTCGCTCGCTAAACAGCGCATCGAAAAGGTTGCTGGTCCAAATGCAAAGAATATTCGTGTCATCAATGGTGAAACCGGCTGGCCAACTAGTATGATCCTTCCCACCATTCGTTCATGCTGTGGTCCGAAATGTTTACTAATCTCAATTAAAGCTGGTGGCACGAACTACGGAGCCGCATTGGCGAGCACTTCGAATGCGGAAACCTTCTTCAAGGATGGTGTTTGTGCTATGCTCGCTTGGGGCACCGATGTCTTCTATTTCGAAGCCTTTGATGAGCCATTCAAGCCCAACAGCGTTGGAGACAATGGGCAAGCTGAGGATGAGACGCATTGGGGATTCTTTACAGCGACCCGCGAAACAAAATTCCAGGGTCAATGCTAGATTTTGAAGTAACATGAGATAGGATTTCCTTTGGGTTCTTGGTATAATATTGAGTAAGGACGCTCGGTAATTAGTGTGCTTTTTCGCAGTCTGGTCTCTCACTTTCCCGATCACATCGGAAACGGGACTCTGTTAAGTGCGCGTTACCAACACATTGGGAGCACCAGACGGCTGCGTTGATAGAATTTGTCTTGAGAGGTGTCTATGGATTGGCTTTGTACATGAACCTTTTTTACCTAGGAGATAATTTTGCCTGTTGCAGCCTCTGAGGAATCTCCTATATATCATAGAAGCATCTCGGCGCTTGCGCCCGGACCAGCATTGCTTCCCTGATCCCGTCTCTTCACAGGTAGGAATCCCTAGAGGCGTACTGTGATCAGTTCGGCGGGTGAAGATCCGGGATCGGCTCCACCTAATATTGAGTTATACTGTTCCCCATTTATAACCTAATCATTTACATGTAAAGAACGGCATCAGCAAGAACCGGGAAGTGCTGTCAAACACTTAGGGCGATTAGAATACTCACCCGACTGACCTGGGACTGTTCCAAGAACCCTTACAGAAACATCGACGACAATCCATTTCATACCAAGATGAGCGACGTACCGTGTGTGTGTACCTTATTATAGAGATGAATGATAAGATTTGCAAGCTTACTACAGTAAAACCTGTTTATAACGATAGCGCCGTCAACAAAATACATATCGTTAGGCCCAGGTTATCGGTGTATCCAAGTTGCAGCCTTATGGGAAAATCAGCTGTCGCACGGAAAAATATCGTTGGGCACAGGTTATCGTTAAAAACATGGATTGTTATAAACTGGTTTTACTGTATATATGTACATATGTTCATTATCATGAATTTCGACCGGATCCCGAAGATTTGTGGAAAGATATACACATAAGCAGCTGGAACTCAGAGTTGATTCTTTTATCTAAGGAAAAGCGGAGGTATTTCTAGTTAGTATTTACAGCAATTGAAAAGACAAATATGAAGCAAGATCTGAGATCGGAACTAGGGATATTCTAACGTGAGACCTTGGAGTATCTCAATATTGTAGATAGTAGTGCACATGCAGGCAGTTGGGTAGATATTCCGGTCCTTACCTAATTATTTTTGGTTGCCGGTATTAATGATATTACATTCTTCATGAAGTTCCACCAGATTAGTTAATGGTTAATGAATGATATGGCGTATATCATAGTTCAGTCGTTTTTGAAATCGAAAGCGCTCCAGCTTAATTCGAAGTGGTGGTTATATCATGATGGCATGGATGGTAAACGAAAATACTGAAGATTCTTAGTGCTACATGTAATAGGAAACCCAATTCCCCCAAGGTTGGATTTTCATATATCTATATACCTTCCCACGACTTCTAACCTCTAAATTTACAGTGCGGACACACGACACGACACGTAGTTTGAAGCTTCCGGATTCAACTTGCCCCCCAGCCTGACCCTACGAGCCACCATATGCCATATGCATATCCAAGGGGGATCTACATTGACCTTCGCGTCAGAAGCGCAGTCTAGTCCTGCAAACCCTGTATTGCTGCTGTCTGTTTATCCGTAGCAGTGCGGGTTATTTTTGCACACATATACCGGAGTTTGAGGACGGGTAGGAGGAGCAAGCAGTCTTAGCAGAACTGGATACCGACGGAGTAAGAAAAAAGCACGTGGATTAAAGGTAGCGTTACTGGCCGGCGGAATTCCAAGAAAGGCCCCGGCCGTCAGTCGGGGTGCTACAGTAGAGTCCGCAAGCTATGATGACACCTGCCATCGTAAAGTCTAGTCCTGACTCCTGAGCAGCAGCCAATGTCAGCGGGCGGTTTGAGACATCTGCACTAATAGGAATCTGGAAGTAAATGAACCCGGCTAAATCTATATTTTACTATCGCGCCGGAACATCGGCCCCTCCGAGTACTCTCTGATGGCGACAATTGGGTAATAGGTTCTGGTGATAACGAGGTTGGCGATGATGAAGACGAACAGGAATGATGTGGGAAGTATATTGATTCCAACCACGTCGCTCTAAAGCCAGGAAAAGGAGAAACGCAGAGCCATAACAAGCGGGTGGAAAGACACAAAACTTTCATCAAACACGGTGATAGATCAGAGATTCAACATGTAAAAATGGTCAAAAGGCAGTATAGGACGGTGTCAATTCCCATACAAACGCACAGAATTTGAAATGAGGGTTTTCACCAAGACATTCGCACCAAAAGTCCGGAGAGGCTATCCAGAGTTGAGTACAATAGACCCAACACCCTCATCTTAGTGGGTACTAAATATAGTTAGGTAGTGTATGTATGGTATTTTATCATGAAATCATAATAAGGGAGAGGGTACATGTACTGTACAGTACATACATACAAGCGAGCGTCAGAGATAAGGACAACGATTTGTGTGAGCTGTAATGATGTATTATACAGTATTTCATGATGTAGCGTATTAAGCCACTATTGACTAGACCAAGGAACAATAGATTTTTCCGTGCACTAGCCTCCCCTAAAAGTCCGCTCAAGTATCTTCCAACCATCGGACTGGCTGACAAAATAGGCTCAAGGATGGTTCCTGGTGCTAGCCTAAAGCGTGAGCTTGCTTGCCCGTTCTGTCAGTTATATTCTATGGAATTGATAACTAAGTTACGCCAAAATTAATATAACTTATTATTATAGAAATCTGTTTCCCACATATCCATCACCTTCACAGGTTACGAGCGCCTCTGTCTCTTCCTCCCAAAAGATATACAGAGAAGATGCTATACTATCGATTCAAAAGCGATATTTTACCTGTTTCGATTAATTTCGTATACACCTCGTTTTGAGCTCCTGAATACGTGTCCGGCAGTCCGACCTGTTAGATTATGAACTAGCAGTAGAGGACTATGGGCTAGCAGTAGAGGAATATTGGGGCTTTCAACTGATTGCTACAGGAGAAGGAAATTTTCATGTGGAATGTGACGAGGAACAACGGTGGGCGCTGGGAAGCACTGACATGATCTTGAATTTTCAAGGGACTAGTATATGCATGCAATGTTATACATGTCTTATTAGCTATACAAATCTTGCTTGTGCAAAAAGTTCTTCTCAACTCCCGATCCTCAATCTCTTATTTATCGTCGCCGTGTTCCATCAACTCAGTTCGGCTCCAAGTCAGATCAGCCGCAAGTCAGTTTGATCTACAAGTCAGCTTAACCGCATTAGCTCTCCGTGATACTATTCTTGAGAATCAGGCTGCTAAATAAAGGATGGCTCAAGAGGTCCATACAAACACACCAGCTATCTATAGTAGCAAGTCTCTAACGGAGATGCTATAAACTTAGGAATCGGCTTTTTAGTGGCATACGCCACCAACTTTCCGATACCCCCGAGTGCATAAACCTTTGCTTAGGAATCATCCAGCTCTCTGATGGCATATGCCATCAACTTTCCAATACCCCCAAATGCATAAATCCTTTATTCCAACACGACCGTCGGAACAAGACTTTCACCGAGTCCCTTCGTGCTCTGTTATTCCACTAAGTTTTCTTCTATCTCATACTTTTCGATTTGTTACTTGATCTTTTTAAGGGTCTCTACCACAATAACAAAAAAAAAAACCCCTGAGCTATTGCTCCCACAGTACAGCAAGTTGTCCTCTGTAATGCACCATCCACAACATTCTCACCCTCAAAACGCCATCAAAATCACGACCGGAGCTCTCTCCGAAATTCTCCGAGGAAGCAGTTCTCTTTCTCTCAAAGCACAGGCGACCAAAACCTTCTCTAATAGAACCAACACTCGAAAAGCCAAGCATTCTGCCAAGCTTCTAGCGTGGACATCACTCTTCTAAAATTTCTTTCTTGTTGCTTATCACTCATCAAGATGTCTTCTTCTGGTCTCAAGGGACCTGTGGACTGCGTTAGAAGCTAGCTGCGACCGTGGCACGATACGTCCCCTTCCTGCGAAGGTCGTTTGCCTCCTACGGAAGAATTGTCGAGTGTGATAGTTTTCGAGTGGGAGGCCTGGCAGTGCTTTTAGAACACAGACTGGAACAGACATCGGCAGATTCTTACTTACAAGGCATCTAGCCCCCCTCCCTAGCTAGTCTAGCCCAAGAACACTTTCATTGTGGGAATGAAGCCAGCCGCTTCTTCTAGAATATCAGATAGGTCATGTCGGCCGTCTCCATAGCTATAGTGGTCAATCCTGTTTTCGGTAACGCCGCACAAAGTCGCGTAGTCGGCTCTAATGTCCCGGGGTGCGCATCCTGGGGGAAGTCAAAACCCCCTGGGTTAATGACCACGGCGGCGAGAAAGGGAGGAATAAGATTCAGGCATATCTTGGGTAACTGTAACAAGTCGCTATATCTGTCTTTGTATATTAAAATTATTCTTTAGACCCAAATTGCCCTCTACATGCGGGCTGGGTAGATGAAGTATGCGTTTGTTTCAAATTATGAGCAAACCATATTCTTCAAGCAAGAATTTCAATGCCTGACAATTATGCTATCCTAGTTTGGGCGGCCAACTGACCGCCATACAGGGTTACGCTGTCGCTAGAATAATCTAAATAATAGGCTGCAGTACAGCAGCGGAGTAGCCTAGAAGGGAATAATGATAAAGGTCGCTTATACTCGCCTTTATAATCCGAGTCTGGATAGAATGGAAAGACGGAGTATATATATACTCATAACAAAAGAGTTGATAGGGGAATAGCCATGAAAAAAAAACCTAGGTCTGTCTATCAGAACTTAAAAGATATTCTTACATGAAGCAAGGATGGGACAATATTAAGAGACCGGTAAGCTAGGAGTTTCTGTGCAAAATCCTGATAGGCTCTGGCCGCCTTCCAGAATAGGTTGGAAATAATTCACGTCATCATCTACAGAGTAGCCAGGTCCCGGAACCCATCGCGTTACCGGATCTGATGGAGGTGCGGACTCAGGAACGGTAGACGGGCTGATGAAGAATATGAGTTCGTAAGCCACCATCTTTCGTCGCCTCTGAGAGCCAATAACGATTCGGAAACCTCGGCCCTAATGATGATCGTAGGAAAATCAGTTGTTTCCGTTCTAGGGTAAAGTTTAAAGCTTGTATGGCCTTCTTTACTGGATCAACGCCCAGGATATCTTATCGCACTAGTGCGACTGAGTCCTCTTTATAGTACTCCCATTTGTATAGCCCCAATCAAAAAGTCATCACCGAAATCACAATGTGCCATTTCCTACCATTAATTTAACAACCATCAATTCGCAGTTCTCAAAATAAAAACTTTCCACGCGATCGTCGATTTCATGCAAACCTTGAGAAATATTACCGAAAACAAGGTATTGTTCCGCCGAGGCTTTGGCTATCAAACTTCCCGATCTTGCTTCAAAATTATCTAGCACCCGGTCAACATTTTCAGATTGGACAACAGGAATAAGTTTGAAGCCATATTCGGCAAAAATCTCCGCCGCACGGGAGAATGATTCTAGTGATGTTGAAGTCGGAGTTGTTGTGGAATTTGATGTTGTGGTAGACTTCGATGTTGTCTGCTAGTGTTTGTAAAGAAAGGTTACGGGACAGCGTTACTGAGGAAGGGAAATCACTATGGTGTGATATAATCAGAGTTGATCGCTGGGCTTCCCACAGTGTTGGGGCCCAGCTACCTATATACATATAGAAGTTCTAACGGGTTAACTATTTACCCGTCTCCGTACAGTGATAGTCTCATAGCCCGTTAGAGTGTTCGATATCGATCTCAACACGGAAATAGCATAAAAAGGCTTTCCCTGTTTCCTGTGTCTCTCTAAACAGTCGCCATTGTGTTTCGCGGTAGCACAAGACACACACAGCTGAGGAGAATGGAGGACTGTTGGAAATACGAGAAAGGGCTGTCTGTCCTTTCTTTGGGGACAGGATAAACGAATTGCGGGGGAGTGCTGAAGGTAGAAAAGAGTGCTGAGGACTAATTAAGGCGGTAAAGATATGCTGACAGTCCGCACGGACCACAAAAAATCGTACTTGCAACGTATCGTAATTAGTCACCCTTGTTGAACTTCCGGTATGGCTAAAGTTTATTTGTTTCCAATTTTGCCTTCGAACTTATCTTGTCTATAGCGTCTTGGAGGGAAAATCATCTGTCGGATCTAATCCAATCGCCAGCTCTGAAGGCACCCGAGGTAACAATCGGTGCTTGCTGGGATGTTGGGGTTAATACATGGAGTCTCGGCTGCCTTGTAAGTGCCTCTCATCCGATAATATTTTGCATCATGATGCAATCCAATCCGACGTTTATTCCCAATATCAATAGGTTGTGGAATTTGTTCAAGGGATAGCTCTTTTCTCCCGTGAAGCATCGGTGAATGGGACTTGGACCGCTGGGGACGACCATTTAGCAAGAATTGTTGAGGTTCTTGGCTCTTTTCCACGTCAATTCATAGAAAAGGGGAATCGCGCAGCACACTTTTTTGACGAGTAGGGTATATTCTATTGACGCCATCAATATTCTGTTTCGATTCTAATGCGCCTTGGTTCCAGGGAATCTTCAATGAATTCCTAACTTGAAACTCACGAGCCTTGAACGCCTGATAAACGGCACCGCGATATGCCCGACGCTGAAGTCCCTGTCTTTATTGATTTCGTTAAAGGCATGCTTGAAATTGACCTAGAGTCTCGAAAGTCTGCGGCAGAACTATTGCAACACGAACGAATTTGTCTATAGAAATTAGCGAGAGAAGACTGAAAGGAAATTCTAGAATACTAAGTTAACGACCTACCCGCTCGTGACAGTAACAACACGGAAAAGCTTAGTAGAAATATCTTGGAACGGATAGATCGCAATTTAATCAGGTCAGTAATGAAAGCTATCCAAGAATAACTATGTATTCCGGAGTATGGAAGTAGCATGGCAACGTGGAGTCTATCTTGGCATCGCATTAGGGACTAGCCAGTCGCACTTTGTGGATCGGTGATGTTCTATATTGAGTGGCCACAAGAACTATCTTATTGGTCATGTGATAGAAACGCTATACCTAACGTGGATAGCCTCAAACACACTTTTTCTTCGCCAGTCACGGGATTATTCTGGAACAGAAAGTTGGAACAATCCAATAGGAACGGGAACCAACGATTGGTGGCTCCGTTGACTTGCAGCAGGAGAAGGATTGCACGTGCAGGGCCATGGAAGGCATACGAGTACGTAATCTCCCTTGTTCTTGTTCGGCTGTACCTTAAGGTCCGTGAGGTGTTTGTAAAGTTACAAGTGTATAACTGAAGTATAGGGACCACAGGGCATAAATAGAGCCTCCATGCCTGGCCATCTCTGAAGAAACCCCGGCTGATCAAGAATATGCGGCTAAGAGTAGATATGACCCTGAGAATGAAATCTTCGCCAGGTTGTCTGAAATGTCGCATAACCCATCCATCCCTCCAATGATCTGGAGATGTGCGAATTTCTAGAGATTTTTTGCTCAGGTCTATCCACCAACTGGACTCCGATTCTATTGCAATCCTAAGTTTTTCGTTGGCCGGGCGATCTTGACCCGCAGTAGGTGGCTAAACTCAATAGCCATACTACTCCTCAACTGCCCGGTGAGATCCTTACTTTCCACTCCGATGTCAATGACGCAGGCCATGAGATGACACGGCAAGTGATGGCAACGATGAATTGCGGGAGCCTTCCACTCTCCCTGTTGAAGCTTAAAGTCGGTCCACCTCTGATATTAATACGGAATTTAGATACGTACCACGGGCTTTGTAATGGTTCACGAATGACTTTACTTCGTGCCAGCATATGTCTCGAGGTGCGGCTAAATGGAGGTGAGTTCGATGGTCAGCGACGACTGATGCTTACGAGTGAGTCAAACGTTGACGAGGTGACAGACAATATTGTCTTTCCAGAGGTACTCCAGGCGTTATCTTCTTAATTATAATAGTAATATTATATGGAGTATCTTCGTGAATCTTGCTATTATTATTAATCAAGTTTACTGTCTATACTTCCTCCCCTTCCGCCTCCTCCAAGGCCTCTTGCCCGTCCTATGCAGCCTTTCGGCCGCTTAAAGACGTAAAATAATACAACAACAACAACAACCAAGGCCTCTAGCCCCCACTTATCGTTTCTCCCAGCCCTATTTACCTGCTCTTAATCTCTCCGAGGACACCCTATTGTCGTATTTGTTAGAAACCGTAGGATGGCCCCTGAAGCTTTGGGGTTTCCAAACAGTCTAGCCTCCGAGCCCTCTCCTGCCCTCAACGGCCCCGTGATGCCGGTCATTCTGAAGCCCCAATATAGGACCTCCCGCCCTTGACCCTCTAGAGCCTTTTCTGCGTAGCGCTAAGCCCGGGCCTATCCCCCGGCGCTGATAGCCGGACGAGAATCTAACAGGACTGTAGCCTCGGATCCTAAGGGCCAGCTCTAGGGCTCGGCAAACCCCCACAAGCTCTGCGTCAAAGACCTCTTTCCCTAGACCAAGGGGAAGTTCTCGAGTTTGCCAGGCACCTTGAGGACTTTGCCACGCGACTCCTGCGCCTATAGTGTTCTCGGTTAGTTCAGCTTGGTTATCTTAGTTTAGTTGCTGTTAGTCTTTAGTTGGTTTAGTCAACTAAAAGTAGCGAACTAAGTAGTACACAGTAGGATTCTAACCCCTAATAATCTTTTGTACATAAGTATAAGTACATGTACCCGTTCACATCGATGGAATGAAAGCATCAAGAAGGCGCCTTTACTGAAAAGACTAATTACTAGGTGGCATTTGGGGTTGATAGTATGGATGACTTGGTAAGTCATCCATTGGGCCTTTTGGCGCTGTGGTGTAGTGGTAAAGTCAGCACCCGCTGCCTCACA